>JAJIBD010032300.1:0-62682 GCA_021461705.1 Cryptotis parvus
ATTCACCATGATACTCTCCTTGTCCATCCATGTATAATAAGCATATTTTATGACTTTATTTTTCCCAGCAGCTGCATAGTATTCCATTGTGTAGATGCATCATAGTTTCTAGGTTTTTGGCTTTTCTGGCCAACACCCAGCATGTTCAAAATTTTCTCCTGGCTCTGCACTCAGGAGTTATTGCTGGTAGGCTCAGGGTATCCCATGGGATACCCGGATAGAATCCAGGTCAGCTGGGTGCAAGCAAAGGCCTCCCCACCATACTAGATATCCAACCCCTACCATGATTTCTTTATCTACTTATCTGTGCCCTGAGCACTTGTGTGGCTTCCCGATTCTGGCATTTGTAAATAGTTCGAGATGAACACAGAACTGGGGTGTAGCTTTTCTGCTGTGTGTTTTTGGACTCCTAGGATGTTGCCAGGAGCAGTATTGCTGGGTTGTATCAAAGCTCAACTTAGTATTTTTAAGGAATGTCCATATTGTTTTCCAAAAAGACTGGACCAGTTGACATTCCCATCAACACTGAAGGAGAGTCCCTTTCTTCCCCTGTATCCATGCCAGCATGGGTTGTTGTTCTTCTGATATGTGCTTGTCTCTGGCACGAGATGATATCACATTGTTGTTTTGCTGTGCATCTCCTGATGATTAGTGATGATGAGCATTTTTCATGTCCCCTTTGGCCATTAGAATTTCTTCTTTGAGGACGTTTCTGTTTTATCTCTTCCCCCTTTTTTTTTGCTTTTTGGGTAACACCTGGCAATGCTCAGGGGTTACTCCTGGCTCTGCACTCAGGAATTAGTCCTAGTTGGTGCTCAGGGGACCATATGGGGATGCCAGGATCCAACCTAGGTCAGCTGCATGCAAGGCAAATGCCCTACCACTATGCTATCACTCCCCCCCTTTTCTCCCCAGTTTTTGATGGAGTTGGATGTTTGCCCTCATATAACTTGGATATTAACCCTAATCAGATGGGAGTTGGGTAAATAATTTCTCACGTTCCATGAACTGTCTCCATATCCTGGCTATCACTGCCTTTGAGGTGCAGAACTTTTAGTTTAATATAGTCCCATTTGTTTTTATGTCTTCCACCTTACAACTGAGCTTTGCAGAGAAGCCAAACTGCTGAAAGTTTCAGGTACACCGGAGTTTTGGGTTGAACTCTCTAGGCCTTCTCAGAGTCACAGTAGGCACCCTTCCTCCCCCCCTGGCTACTTCCAGAAGCCACACCCTCATCCCAAGCTGCCACCATGTAAGCCCATCGTCCAGTTAAATATTCGGGGTTTTCTGGAGCACGCCACAACTCCAACATCTACAATACTAACATCCCAGTAGGAGCACACCAGATGGATGGGAATATAACATAGAAGCCAATAAAAACATGAACCCAAAAAGGTTCAACCGGCAGCAACAGCTTAGTAAACAAACCCTCAGTCAAGGACGTAATGTCCCATGGTGAGATACAACAATTTTTCACAAATTTTCTTTCACTGGAGTACTTTATGATCATTCTATTAGCCATTCAGTGGCAACAAACAGTAGAAAATAAATTATTGTGGGCCTGCTTGTGAGCAGGTTTGAGGGTGGCTGGGAAAATGAGACAAAGGTGAAGGAAAGGAGCCAGAGAGATAGCACAGCGGGGAGGGCGCTTGCTGCGCACGCAGACCACCCGGGTTCGATCCCCGGCATCCCATATGGTCCCCCGAGCACTGCCAGGAGTAATTCCTAGGCATCGCCAGGTGTGACCCAAAAAACAAAATAAATAAACACAATAAAATTGGATTTAAGAATAAGTAAAGGTGGATGAAAGGTGACAATGACAGTGTGACGGGGGTTGGAGCATGGGACGCCTGTAACAAATACACCATGAGCAACTCTAAACTCCAGTGTTTAAGTAAAGTGTAGGAACCACGAAAGCAACGATTTTTCTGTCGATCCTCGAGGAGGAAAGTGAAAATGGAGAATGCCTTCATTTGCCATCCAGACCTAGGTCTGGTCTCCCCAGCTGGGGTTCCGCCACTGCTGTCCACCCCCCTGTCTGTCACTTGGTCCATCCCCCACCTATGTCCCCACCCACTTCCTTTGTCCTCTCGTCCCTCCTGTGATCTGTGACTGCTTCCTTCCCTGTGTCTCCACTCTCCCCACAGCCAACTAGCCCTCTGACACACAGCTCTTTCCCAGCGTGAAGTCCTCGCCTGTCAAATCATAAAAGTAAAAACTGGGGAGGGCTGGAGCAATAGTACAGCAGGTAGGGCGTTTGCCTTGCAAGTAGCTGACCCCAGTTCGATCCCCGGCTTCCCATGGTCCCCCCGAGCACCACCAGGAGTAATTCCTGAGTGAAGAGCCAGGAGTAACCCCCTGAGCATCACTGGCCCAAAAAGACCAAAAACAAAAATAAAATGGGGAGCTGTTCAGAGAGATAGTACTGGGGTTAAGGCACTCTCCTGGCCATGTAGGCAATCCCAGTTCGGATATGGTCCCCTGGACCACCGCCAAGGGTCACTCCTGAACACAGAGGGAGGAGTTGACCCAAACGCCCTCCAGGTATGACCCAAATATCCTGCTTAGTGCCCCAAAAAGGGGAGAGAAAACTTCCATGGTAGAAGCCCTTACCAGGAAGGTTGATTCCTACTGACTGGGTCTGTGTTTCCCAGCAAAGGAAGGCCCAGTCACTCCTTTCTGCATCTTTACCTCTAGTTCTTAGGATTAAACTCTGCTACCCACCCTCACTCCCTGGTCCTGCTGAAGCCCCAGCTGCAGATTTAGGCTGGACCATGCCCCTGCTTTTGCAAGGCGCCTGCCTGCCGGACACAGTTGCTGTGACTCCTGGAGTAAAACGCTCGCTTACTGCTCCGGGTCCTCCAGGCAGTGGCCTGCTCTTGGCTCACACTGCCTATAGCTGGTCCCCAGGAGAAATTAGACTCCTCCAACAAATCCTGCAACCCACCACCCCAGGGGTCCACCAGACACAATCAATGAAGCCATCTGTGAGTGTAAACTGGTGTGGAGGTGACTCAGAAAAGCCCAAAGAGAAGAGGAGAGAGAGTACAATGAATAGGTAAGGAACTTGCCTTACACACGGCCTATCAGGGTTCAATCCCCAGCACCCCACATGCTCACCTGAGCCCTGCCAGGAGTGATCCCTGAGCACAGAGGCGGGAGTAAGCCCAGAGCACAACCAGGTGTGACTAAAAGCCAAAACAAAACAAAATTCCAAATAAAGCTACCTTTTGGTCCAACAATCCCACAGCCAAAGGAACTGCAACCACACGCTCCTAGAGACAGCTCTGCTCTTCCGTCTTCATGGTTTCAGGATCCTCAGAGCCGAGATGTGGGAGAAACCTAAGCGCTCATCCTCTGGCAGGGACAGGGAAAGGTGACGCTTATGTGCCATGGAGGCTACTCAGCCTTGGGAAAACAGGATGTGATACAACACAGCTGTGCTCATGCCCTCACGGCAGGACCAAACAGGTAGATGCAGGAGAACATGGCCTAGACACTTGCTCGTTGGCCCTGGAGTGGGACGCAGGGGGGCCCCAGGAGTCCGTGGGCCTGCTGTAGCAATGCCTGTTCTCTGCACTAAAGCAATTGGCTAGGTGAGAGTCGCTGCTTCTGTTTTAAATGAAGCTTTAATTATGTGTTACTAAAATAACAGGTTCCTTGCATGTGTGAGGCGCTGGTTTCCATCCCGGAACTGCAAAATAAATTAGTTAATTAAATTAAACAGCAGGTTCCTGGGCCAGGGAGAGAGCCCGAAGGCTCTGAGCACCTGCTTTCCATGCCGGAGACCTGGGCTTATCGCCTGGAGAGCCCGGAGCAGCCCCTGAGCACTGCCAGGTGGGGCTCGAAAACCAGGTAGGTTTCGAAACCCAGAGCAGGCTCCTGAAGAAACTGGCATTTAAACGGAATCGCGTTTATTTTTCAGCGACATTCAGATGTTCAAACACGGAATTCCAGGGGAAGGCTGCAGGGGATGGGACAGGCCTGTGCAGGGAGAGACAGTTACACCCACCAGCATGTGGCCCCAGGACTGGTGAGTGACGCTTCCGTGCTGAGGTCACAACTTCCCCCTGCAAAGGGGTTCTCCAGACACTGGGCCTGGAGCCAGCTCCTCTGTCTCTCTCTCTCTCTCTCTCTCTCTCTCTCTCTCTCTCTCTCTCTCTCTCTCTCTCTCTCTCTCTCTCTCTCTCTCTCTCTTCCCCTCTCTCTCCCTCTCTCTCTCTTTCCCTCTCTCTCTCTCTCACTGTGTCTTTTTCATTGCCTCGAGATTGTTTGGACACAATTCTTTTATGAGTAGCGTTTGCTTTGTTTTGTTTTTATGAATTTGCATCTTTCCTCTCACCACAAGGCAAGGGCCTATAAGAGCAGAAAGTTCTGTGGGCCTAACTGAAGCTTTTCTTTTTTTTGTTGGGGAGGGAGGTTATTTGGGACCTGGTGGTGCACACCTGACTGTGATCAGTACTTACTCCTAGCTCTGTGCTTGGGGATCACTCCTGGCAGAGCCTAGGAGATCATACACAGTACTAGGGATCAAACCCATCAGCCACAAGCTCGCTCCCTTCTGTACTTTCTCTCTGGCATGCAGCTTTGCACTTTCTGTGCAGAAGCGCAACTCTGATCAGCTCTTCCCCACATGACAGAAGAAAAACACCCTTCACCATCGGCTAAGTGACCTCATGATCACAGGTAATGTCCCCTTTAGGAAATGGTAGCAGCCCCTTCATTTTAGAACAACAGTCAGACACTGCACTAATGAAATAAACTAACACAGGGTGAGGAATACTGCCTGGTGTCAGCCACATGTGGACTCTGAAATGATAAAACTCTGAAACAGAGAGTAGAAAAGTTGCTGCTAGTTGAGGGAAATGTGTGTGGGGGGGGGGCCGGGGTGATGGAGAGACCTTGCTTCCAGGGTGCAGCTCCACTAGGTGGGATCAGTAAGACCTGGAGCACTGACTGCCCTGAACAGGCTGTTTTTTGTCACTGGAAACTACCAAGAGGGTATTTCAGTGGTCCCAGCACAAAGCAGAATCGTGGCCGTAAGAGACCAAGCACGTCTCTTCTCTTCATCGCAGTGATTCTCTTATAACAGAACCCTAGATTGGATCAGAACACCACCCTGGAAACCTTCCACAACCTCTATTTTTTAATTATATCCCAGTAAAGCAGAGAGGGAAAGAGACTGTTTCCTCTCTCTAAATTGCCTTTCTCTTTCCTCTGCCAAAACTACCCGTATTCCGTGACTTTTCCCACACACAAGAGCTCTCCTCTCAACTCCTTAAAAGCAGAATCACAGTTTAGTACATAATTATACCCTTCCTATATTTACTTGCTGCCTGTGTGTTTCACGTCTCTCTGACTAATTTGTAAACTCATTAAGGGCAGAACCTCTCTGCAGTGCTGTGCGCCTTACATGACCGTCCTTAATGCATCAGATACTTCAGTGATGACTCTGGGGCAGCCATTAATTCTAGATACTGAAATAAAGGCGAAAAAGTGGCAAGAATAATTAGGGTTCCTGCTCTCATGATAGGAAAACAAAAATCAAACAATCATGTAAATCAGTGTAAGATTATTGCAGAGAACCCAAAGGAAATCAATATTGTGGTTCCTCAAAACATGAATCATTGACTTACATGACCCAGCAATTGTTCCTCTGGGTATGTAGCAACAAGGACTGACTCAAGATCTAAGAAAGATGTTCGCGTACACACTAGTTCATGGCAGCACCATTTGCTCATGATAGAGATAGTACAGGAAGGAGCTTGCACTGCATGTAGCTGACCCGGGATCGAGCCCCAGTGCCCCAAATGCTCTCCCTAGCCCCTCCAGCAGTGATCCCCCAGCACAGAGCTTGGACTAAGTCCTGAGCACCACCAGGTATAGCACCAAAAAAAAAGAAAATTCTGATGTACTGTTGCAGTACACTGCTGCCCAGAGCCTCTGCATCTTGCCTGGAGTTACCTCCTGCAGGACACTTTGTGAATAGGGGCAGGAAAACTGTTTGGATCTGTGACTCTATGTGGCAGAATATCTTACCATGTATTCTATGTTAGCTGGTATAAATATTTACTCTCATGTTACCACAATCATCGTGACTCTAGACAGATCTTACCAGTATTTTTATCTGGCTATGTTGGATCTCTAAGTGTAATATAACTATAATTAGAGAGAAATGTTTTGCCTCCTAGCAAGCAAGCAAGCATGGCTCTCTAATAAGTCTAAAGGTTAATACCTAGAGCAACTGTGAAATAAAGACAAGGATCTTGTGAAGGCTCGGAGAAATATTTACCTGGCTCTAGAATATCCATGGTACAGAAGCATGCCTTTGGTATTAATTCTGAGATGCAGTTCATCTCAGATGCCCTTTCCCCACTCTGCATAGGGCCTGCAGGGAAATTTCAAGTGCAAGGCTTGGCTGGGGCAATATTAACATTTCAATGGCACCAGGTAAGATCCTAGGAGAAGCAAAAACTGAAAGAATCGCCCTTAACTGCAGGTCCATTGATGGTCAGGTCTGAAAAGATATAAAAGCAGTAGCCAGCTCTCTTCTTTGCTCTCTTTCTCTTCCTCTGCTCTCTGCCTCTGCTCTCAGTTTCTCTGTTCTCTGCTTTATTGGGTCTAAGCACATGGTAATGGTCTCTTGACCTAGGGTTCCAAACCTACACGTGGCCAGGGCCCAGCTAGGAACCTAAAGACTGAGGGTTTCCTGTAATTGGATTGTATACTGGAACCTGAGTGAGTAAAACCTATTAAAACTGCTGGATTCGTGAGTCTTTCTCTCTACACCTGTACACCAGCTGCTGATCCCTGGGGCAGAAGGGGATCCCTGACCTCCTCCTCTGTTTTGTCGGGGGACCCGGCATTCTCCGACAATATACATTATTGCATAGATGTATAGACTAGTCTACATAGACTAATTAGATTAAGTAAAATTAAAGTCACAAAAAAGATAAATACTATATGATGCTACTTTCTTTTCTCTTTGGAGTTTGGGGGTATAATTCAGTGGGACTCGAGGATTGCTCCTGGCTCAGGGCTGAGGGTCACTCTGTGAGCGGCCGATGTGGTGTCAGGAATGAACCCCTCAGAACGCAGCGCCTGCACCGCAGCCCTGAGCCATCGCCCCGCCCGCGCTCAGCTGCACTGAGACGAGGTTTCTAGAGCGGCTGGTGTCCTGGAAACGACAGGGTCAGTGATCACGCCAGGGTCTGCGGGAGAGAGGACAGTGCCCTATGCCTGCAGGAGTTTCTCTGCCGTTTGTACCCTGCTTTTCATTCCCCTTCGCGTCCCTCAGGACTTGTGGCGGTTGTGATGAGCTGACAGCCAACAGCCACACCTGGCTGTGGCACCCACAGATTTAGCTGTGGTGCTCATGGTTCCCATGTCAAGTTGTGGTGCTGACACACTCAAGCACTGATGAGCAGTGGGGCTTGCACCACGCGACCGAACAGGTGACACTCTTTGGGGGACAGTGGGGGTCAGGCCACACCCACAGGTCCTCAGGGTTCACTCCTGGATCTGTGCCCAGAGCTCACCCCTGGTTGTGCTCAAGGAGCCATAGTGGTGCCGGGGTCAACCCAGGGTCATTTGCATGCAGAAGCAGGTACCACGACCCCTCGACAACCTCTTCAGCCCCAGGTCACACTCTTGAGTTGTGATACTCACACTCCTTCTGGCTGAGGTGTCTGACAGGAGTCGGCGCAGTGACCACACAGCTGCTCACCAGGGATCACGGTTCCTGGAGTGGTGCTCCCACAGGCTCCTAGCAGCAGTGCTCCCACAGTCGCCCCACTTTGCTGTGGTGTGACAGAAGGTGTGCACACTCTCCATGCATGTGGCTGCACCGGGAATCGAACTCACAACCTTTCGCCTCTGAGGCAGGCATGCCAAGTCGCTGAGTTATCCCCAGGGCCCCCTGAATGAAAAAAATTCTCACTTCTGCAGGTGAAGAGTTATGGGAATGGTGATAGTTGTACAATATGGAAGTCCTTAATATCACTGAATTGAACATTTAAATTGATCGTTTAAAACCAGACGAGGCCTCAGAGATAGAGCGGGAGACCATGCCGTGCACACAGGAGCTCTGGGTGTAATCCCTGGTTCCACCTGGTCCCACCAGGCCTGCCACAAGTGGCCCCTCAGCACCTCATTGGGAATAACCCTGAGCACAGCCGGTTTGGCTCAGAAGTGAAAAAAAAAAAAAACAGGTTAAGAGGGTAATTTTTTAGGCTATGTGTATTTTGGCATTATTTTAAATGATCTTTAAGTGCCAATCAAAAGGAAAGATAGCCCTGACCACAACAGAGGCAAGGCTGTCCACAGGAAATAATGGCCAAGGTCCAGCTGTGGTATAAAGGAGGAGGCGAGGCTCCAGGGTGGGGGTGATTGTCCCTGCCCACTTCTGAGGTTATCAGATTCGCTGAGCTCCAAGCTCACTCAGGAGCCCTCTTCACTCACACTAAAAAACTATGTGCAAGGGCGGGGGTGGGGGGGCAAAGGGCGGAGTGAGAGCTTTGCAGACAGGAGCCCGGGTCACTCCCCTCTGCCACATGACCCAAGAGCACTCAGCTGGAAGTGACCTCTGAGCGGCACCCAGTGTGTGGCACAGACCCCCAAAAGAGAAAGAAACTATGCAAAGTCAGTAAAGCGTCTTCCAGGCCCTTCCTCTGACAGCGTCCTCAGCTCACACGTTGCCTGTGGGTTTGTGTCATTTGTTTACTGTGGACTAAGCAGTAACGCGCAAGTTTCAGGGCACCCAGGATTCATTCGAGGAGCTTGTTGGGGCTGGGAAAGCAGCTCAGCTGTGAAGGTGAGTCCCGGCGCCGCACACACACACACACACACACACACACACACCACACAAGACACAGACATATGCACACACAAAACACACAACGCACACATACACGCACACACATTCACACACAGACACATGCACACACACAGACATGCACGCACACACAAAACATACAACACACACATGCACACACATGCACACACAGAGTTTAGAGGAACTTGTTAAAAGCAGACTTTTATTTAGGTCCTAACTGCCCGTGCTGGCATTAGGCTGGTAGGACCTGCGGTGCAGCCCCTCCGAGTGACACTTAGGAAGAGCCCACGCTTTTGTCAGACCCGCACCTGTTGAGTTTGTAAACTGGAAACTCCTGATTTGCAGGGCCAGAGAGATAGTATCGCAGACAGGGTGTTTCCTTGCACACGCCTGACCTGGTTTGATCCTCGGAGCAGCTTATCGCCTCCCTCTCCCTGCTGCTCACGGGATGACGCCTGAGCAGAGCCAGGAATAAGCCCTGAGTACCACCCGTTATGGCCCCCAAACAAACACACGAAAGTCCTCCTGACGTGGGCATTGATTGTTATTCATTTTCCACTCTGGCATAGGTTTAGGACCTGACAAAACCTACTTCAGAATGGCTTGTCCAGTCAAAGAAAATAAGTAGTGAAGATAAATGAGTATATTCACATAATGCCTATATATCAAGCCACTTTACAGACAAAATTCCCCTCAACCATATTCCGGGAAGCATCGATGCCTCATTCCAGAAATACATAAGACGGGCCGCACAGGCAGTCATTTGAGTTACCGGAAAGACAGAAGCTTGTCATAAACTGCGGCTCCCAAATCCCCTCTAGGTACCAGCAGCTCCTGCCCACCATTCTTCACCCTAGTTCCCTGGAGGTGAGACTACGAAAGCCACTGAGAGGTGAGCCCAGGTCAGTTACTGGCTTATTAGTGCAGGCTATTAGAATGAGCTCCCAGGAATTACAATGAGGCCTTCGCTGCTGGACCTAATACCATCAAGCTGAAACCGTTGTTTCCACCGAAGGCTGCCGCGGCTTCACGCAGGCCTAGGGGAGGAAGCGTCTCCTCCAGGCCTCTGCTCTGAGGCTACCCCCAGGAGGAAGCTCACCCTGAATCTTATGACTCGGAACATTGGCGTCATGGGCACCCTCGAGGTTTTGTCAAATAGGAAAATAGGATGTGTATTGTACAACGACAGGGACAGGAGGGATAGGCTCCTCCTGTCCCTGTAGCAAATAGATGCCCTTGGGTTGCACTTGCTTGTGATAGGACTAATGGAGATGTTACTATTCCCCCTCGAGCAAATCAATGAACAATGGGAAGACAGTGATATAGTGATACAGTGATTGTACAAAGGGAAGTAGGGTCATCGCCCATCGCCAAAGGGAAGGTTCCATTTGTCCCTTTGCAGCTGTGACACTGATCATGTCATCCAGCTCTAGGAAGAAGAGTCTGAGCACTCACAAGGGTCTGGAGTGAGCAGATCTGGGAGCCTGGTGGCGCTTCTTCATTAGAGCCTTTACCTTTGCAAAACAGGCTTGTTTTGTGTCTAAGACTTCAGGTCATCATTGGAGGGTCCAGAGAGGGTGCGGTGAGTGGGGTGCTCACCTTCCGTGCCATCTCCCCTGTTGTATCCTCAGCACCGCACAGTGTACCCTGAGTTCCACCAGGAGTGATCCTGAGCACAGAGCCAGGGGTACATCCTGAGCACTGCTAACAAAGAAACAGATATTTATTGGTTTGACTATTGCATTTCAATACTCACTCCATCTTACTGTTTCGTTGCTTTGTGTCTTATCTCCCTGATGAGTCCATAAGATACCAAGAGTCAGGATGAAACTCAAAGTTCCTGATTATTTCTCCATTCAGCTCTGAAAGTAATAGTCCCCATCCCTTTGAGGATCCGGCAACTGTTTCACCTGGTAATATAAAAGCAGAGGGCCAGAGCCAATGTCCAGCAGGTAGGGCATTTGCCTTGCATGCGGGTTAGATCCCTTGCACACAGGTTCGATCCCCAGCATCTATATGGTACCCGAGCACCACCAGATGCATTCCTGAATGCAGAGCCAGGAGTAACCCCTGAGCATTGCTGGGTGTGACCCTAAAAAGCATCATCAACATCATCATCATCATCATCATCATCATCATCATCATCATCATCATCATCATCATCATCATCCAAAGCAGAATAATGTGTTAGGAAATGTGCCTAGTAGCTCTTGGTGTTTGTTAGACCCATGTTAAAATTCCTGCTTAATGACATAAATATATATGTACATATTATGATACCAATATCCAAGGTCGAGTGAAACATGTATCAGGAGGTCTTGTCAAAGGTGGAAATTATCACAAACGTGTGGGAGTCAGAGGCTAGGTAAGACAGAGAATGGAATAGTGTGCTAACAATTGTCGAAAGTACTAATACCAACCTAGAACCGAGCATGAGCATTAAATACAGGCAGAAAGATACACATGACAACCTTTAATGTATGTTCTGTAATCCGCAATCTGGAAGGGAAGGAAAAGAGAAAGAGATAGAGAGAAAGGAAAAGAAATAAAGAACCTGCCATGGAGGTGGGCTGGGGAAGGGGAGGGAATCGGGGACATTGGTGGTGGGATGGACCAGGGGAGATGGGCACCGGTGGAGGGATGGGTGCTGGAACACTGTATGACCAAAGCCCAAATATGAACATCTTTGTAATTGTATATCTCACGGTGGTTTAATAAAATACTTATAAAAAAAAGTCTGCATACTGAAAAAAGTTTCCAGCTTATTGGCAGGTGTGCTTTGTAGGACTTTGGGTTTTCAGGTGGGCATCCCTTTTCCAGAAGCCCACCTGGTGGTGCTGGGGTTTACTCCTTACTCTGTGGTAATGGTTCTGCCTGGCAGTGCTCAGGGCACCCTATTCAGTGAGGAATCCAACTGCCAAGCAAGCACCTCTGCCCCTGCGCAATCTCTCTGGTCCATTGGCTGGTGTGCTTTCATGCACGAATAACAGAAATCCTAAATTAAATCCTGTAGAATCATTCCTTGGTACAAAAAAAAAATCCAGAAATGACGTGCTTCCAGGTAGCTGCTTAATTCAGCGGCTCCACGTTGTTGGCTATAACCAAAGTACTTTCATTTCTGCTCTACCCAACTCCAAGCTCTGATCCGGGCACGATGGCAAACTGACTCTAACCTTCTTTGAGCTCAGTATTCTTTACTTAGAATATAATTTTATCCCCTGATTGTGCTTTACTGAGCTGCTTTAAGAATCAAACAGGCATGTGTGGCGAGCACAGACCTGTATATATGCTCAAGATGCGTAGACCAATGAACCCCGATTCCTCCCATTATAGAGAGATCTTAAGGGTGTTGGGGTTCTACCTAGTCCCAGCACCGCCACTCACTCACTGGGTAAATTTGCCTGTTTCTAAACCTCATCTCAAAGCTAGTAACAGCACCTATCTTGAGGGGTTTGGGAGAGATTGAACAAAGCAATCCATGTAAATACACAGCTCTGTGCCTGGTACCTGGGGGTAAGGTACCATGCTCAGTATCAGTCGTGTTTTGTGTTAGTGGAAAAGCAGAGTGCCACAGCACGAGAGAAAGAGAGAGAGAGAGAGAGAGAGAGAGAGAGAGAGAGAGAGAGAGAGAGAGAGAGAGAGAGAGAGAGAGAGAGAGAGAGAGGAGTTGAAAGGGGTGGGACCAAAATGCAGGGCAGTGTGATCCAAAATCAAAAATGCACTGGTGAAGGTGAGGGACAAGCTTGGCAGGGGCTGGCTGGTAGGTGAAGCCCAGTTTTTAGTGCTCTACTCAGTCCGCGTAGAGGAACTGGGATTGGCCCGCGGGAAGGCGGGCAGGGCCCCGGCCGACTCTCCTCGCGCGCTCGCTAGGTGGCGCTGTGGCCGCGGCGGAGAGCGCAGGAGGCGGGCGTGGCCAGTGTCCGCGGCGGACAGTGTCCGTGGCGGAGTCCTCACCCGGCTCCTCCTAGGCTCTGGGAAGAGACGCCGGCAACCTCCCCGGGGTCCCTTCTCTTCCAGTCCTTCCTTCAGACCTTCGGTTCTTCAGTGCACGCGCTGGAAACAAAACTGCGCTGTCCCCAGAGCCAATTCCAATGAAGATCCCAGGGCGCCAGGGCTCGGTGGCTTCCGGAACGGATTCTGACGTTCCCTTTGCTTAAAAATGAGACCGTGGCGGACCGTGGCTCTTCAGAAAGCCCCTGCGCCTGTGATGTACGGCTTCAAGGACCCAAAGCCGCGCCAATTCTTTCTCTGCCCCCACCCCTTTTTTTTCTCTTTGGTTATTCACAGAGTGTTTTTTGCTCCACACCCCCCACACCCCCACCCTCCAAAGAGATGCTTTTTGGCTTCTTTATTCCCGCAAGACACTCCACAGAGTAGCTCCTGGCAAGTGAAATGCGGTTATTTCAGAGACGAAGGTTGCCAGCTGCCAGGCACACGCTAACCAGGCCCCACAAAACAGCCACGTAGTTTCTGCTAAGGGCCGAGGGGAGCCCCAAGCTCCCCCTGCTGTTTACCCAGCAGCTTTCTGTGTTGTGAGCCACAAAGGCGTCCCAGGGTATAATCAGAGGGAGCACCTAGGCCATGCCCAAACATTCAGTAGCTGAGGCCAAAGCAAAAGAAGAAAAAGGAACATGTTGTCCTGCCTTTCCGCCTCCATCCTTTTCTCATCAAGATTTCACGTTAGACTGGGGAAACGGTTCAGAGGGAGGCCCAGATTCTAGCCCCTCCATCGCATAAGGGCCTCTGAGCACGCTAGAAACAAATCCTCAATTCCTGGAGCCCGAAGTAGCCCCCATCCCCACCCCCAGCACTACCGGGTTTTGTTAAAGCAACAACAGAACAAAAGCAGATTGGAGAGTCAGAGAAACTACAGGACCAGAGAACAGGTGTGTAAGGTCAGGAACTCAAGTCCGCGCTGTCTCCATGAGAGAGATGGGGCCTGCCTGCCCTGCTCTCCGCCGCACCCACACTCTTGATTCTGGTCACACCACAGTCAGGGGTGTGTAAGCACTACACTGAGATCTGGAAGTAAACGAGTGAGCAAGGGGTCAGAAAGAAAGTGCAGCGGGAAGGGAGCTTGCCTTGCACATGGCCAATCTGTGTTTAATCCATAGCTCCCCAAATGGCACCCCAAAATGCTTCCCTGAACACCACTGGGAGTGACCCCTGAGTGCAAAGTCAAGAGTAAGACTAAGCAGTGCTGGGCGTGGCCCTAAACCCAAATATCTAAGTAAATAAATAAAACAATATACGTGTTGCGGCACCGGAGTGATAGCACAGCAGGGGAGGGCATTTGCCTCGCATGTGGCTGACCCGGATTCAATATCCGGCATCCCATACAGTCCTCCAAGCTCTGCTAGGAGTAACTCCTGAGTGCAGAGCTAGGAGTAACCCCTGAACACTGCCAGGCATCCCCTCCCCACACACTCAAAACAAAACCAGCAGACACGTTCTACCCACAGCCAGGAAGTAGGACACCTCTCCAGACTGGATGCCTGGTGAGCAACTCACTCAGCACGTGGGAAGGAAGAGTGGGGGTCCACTCTGCAGGTAAAGGAGCACAGGCCTGCTGAGCACCACAGCCAGGTGTGTGTGACCCAGCGCATTGCAATAGCAGGAGCGAAGGGGAGGGGGAGGGAGCCTTCCAAGGTGGTGCCAGGAAGGTAGTACCGAGGGTGAGCAGTTGCCAGGCACACAGTTGGCTCGGTTCAGTCTCCTGAGCCTCGCCAGGTGTGCGATCCCATAGCCCAGAGCCAGTCAGAAGTGATTCGTGAGTACAAAAGCCAGGTAAGCCCCCACCAAAAAAAATAAAGAGCAACAACAGCAATAACAAAGATGTGAACGCCTGGGGGTCAGAGAGGGCTAGTGCAGACGGTAGGGCACTTGCTGGCATTCCAGGGTCTATCCCCAGGGCTACGTATGGACCACGAGCCATCAGGAGTGATCCCTAAGCATTGCCAAGAATGGGCCAAAAAACATGGGGCCTGAGCGATGTGTAGGGCGTTTGCCTTGCACACAGCCGGCCTGCGCCGGCCTGGGTTCGATCCCCGGCATCCATATGGTCCCCTGAGCACCGCCAGGAGTAATTCCTGAGTGCAGAGCCAGGAGTAACCCCTGAGCATTGCCGGGTGTGACCCAAAAGCAAAAAAAAAAAAAAAAATGAATGGGCCAAAAACTGAAAAAAAAAAAATTAATTTTAAAAATAAAAAATTAGGGGGGCCAGAGCAATAGCACAGCGGGTAGGGAGTTTGCCTTGCACACAGATTCTATCCTCAGCATCCCATATGGTCCCTGAGCATCGCCAGGAGTAATTCCTGAGTGCAGAGCCAGGAGTAACCCCTGAACATTGCCAGGTGTGGCCCAAAAAGCAAAAATAATAATTATAAAAATAAAAAAATAAGGGTCCAGAGCAATAGTACAGGGGGTAGGGCTTTTGTTTGCCTTGTATGCAGTCGACCTGGATTCTGTCCCCAGCATCCCCTATGGGTTCCGGCACCTCCAGGAGTGATTCGTGAGTGCAGAGCCGGGAGTAGACCTTGAGCATCAGGGGGTGTGATCCAAACAGGTCAGAAGCAAATTAAGTTAATGAATAAACATTAAGACGTGAAGACCTTCCTGAGAGTTTCCAAGATCGAGTGGGAACAGTCTGCCTTTCCTTCTTTGTCTTCGGATCTTGCCTTCTCTGAACCCACCTGGACCGCAGGCCTCAAGGCTTTGTTTTCAGCCTCTCTTGGCCCAGGTGTGACCCTGTGCTTCCTTTCTCGCGAACACATTTGGAATTTGGAAACTTTTTATTTCCTCAGGTGCGGGGAAGTGATTGGAGCCCACTCATAGCTTGGTGCTCAGGGATTGCTCCTGAGGGTGTTAGGGGACCATGCAGTGCTGGGGATCAAACCCAGGCTCCCCAGGAAGCACGTGCACCAGCCCTTCCAGCTATCTGGGAAAGTCTTTGGGGGAGGGGTCCTACAGGCAGTGCTCAGGGCTAACTCCTGCCTCTGTGCTCAGGTGACTTTTAGGGGATTAAGTTACTGTCAGCCTCATGCAAGGCTTCACCTCTGGAGCCCCTTATAAAGTTTTTTTTTTTTTGGGCGGAGCGATAGCCCAGCGGGTAGGGCGTTTGCCTTGCACGCAGCTGGCCCATGTCGGCCTGGGTTCGATCCCGGCATCCCATATGGTCATCCGAGCACCGCCAGGAGTGATTCCTGAGTGCAGAGCCAGGAGAAACCCCTGAGCATTGCTGGGTGTGGCCCAAAAAGCAAAAAAAAAAAAAAAAAAAAAAGTTTTTTTTTAAGACAAAGGATGCTCTTTCCTTCTTACCATTGCTCCACATTGCTGCCTGGGATGCAGATGTGATGTCTGGCGCATTAAAGGCCACTATGGACCAGGAGACACCTGAGGGGTGGAGCCAGAAGGGGCCTGGGGTCCCAAGGACTTTGTGAGTCCATTGTGCCAGTCCTGGAATGCTTTTATCTTTTCCATGGAAAAGGAATAGAGTTTTTATCTTATCTAGCAGTTTAAGAGGATGGAGATTGTGTACAGATAAACCTAGTCCTAAATGATACTTTAGGCTGAAATAATGCAATTCTATTTTTTCCAGGAGTTTCCTGCTCTCAGTGCACAGACCTGCCCAGGACGAGGAAGCTGTACAATGGCCTCACCTCCTGCAGTGTTAAAGGGCCACGTTGGCTCCAGAGCAGGACATGGCCTCACCTCCTGCAGTGGTAAAGGGCCACATTGGCTCCAGAGCAGGACATGGCCTCACCTCCTGCAGTGTTAAGGGCCACGTTGGCTCCAGAGCAGGACATGGCCTCACCTCCTGCAGTGGTAAAGGGCCACGTTGGCTCCAGAGCAGGACATGGGCTCACCTCCTGCAGTGGTAAAGGGCCACAGTGGCTCCAGAGCAGGACATGGACTCACCTCCTGCAGTGGTAAAGGGCCACATTGCCTCCAGAGCACGACAGCAGCCGCCTGGACACTCGGCCCAGCGAAGTCCCACCCCTCTTGTCTCACACAACCTCCATGAATCAAACCAGGGTGTTGGCATCATTGCAGAATGCCCCATTGTCTCCCGTCACTGCCACAGAGGAATGAAGTAATCAGCTGTCACTGGCCCTGGTGGCAGAGCTAAGTGACATTTACACATGCCAAGCTTTCATTTTCCACATTTTATTCATGCCAATCTGACAGTGGGTGTTATTATCCTCATCTGACATCTGTGCTAACTGATACATACAGAGATGAACCAACTGATCCCACACACAGGACCAGTCAATACCCGGTCACAAGCTATGTTCAGCAAGTACTTGGAGGAGAGATGGTACAGCAGGAAACACACTCACCTTGATGTGACTGATACAAGTTCAAATCCCCAGCTCCCCTTAGGGTCCCCAGAGCACAGAGCCAGGAGTAAGCCCTGAGCACTCCAACATGTGGCCCCCAAAGGAACAACAATAAGCATATATTGAATAAATAAAACATTGAATGAATGAAAGACAACCAATGTGCTAGGCTGGAGAGATACCTCAGCAGGGTGAACGCATGCAAAGCAAGTTTTGCATGTAAGAGGTCTTGGTTGTATCCTCAGCACATCATGGTTTTTCGCAAGTACATGTCTGTGAATGGCCTCTGAGCCTGCTGCGAGTGGCCCTGAAACAAAAAACAAACAAACAAACAAAAATAAATAAAATAAGAAGTCTAGACTCTGTTCACTATCTTCTCAGGCAGGAATTTAAAAGAAAGGGAATATATGGGAATATATATATACAGTCATTACACACGCGCACACACACACACACACTCTCTCTCTCTCTCTCTCTCTCTCTCTCTCTCTCTCTGGGGCAGGAGCAAGAGCTCAATGCACTGAGTACATGCCCTGCTGGTAGGAGATTTGATCTCTGGAGTGACCCCGAAGCAGAGAGCGGGGAGAATCCCTGAGCACTACTCAGTATGGCCAAACCAACCAACAAAAATGTTGATGAATAACATCCCTGGGGATTCCAGAATATCTCTAGAATGCCTGATAGCATAGTCGTAGGTGAATCTCTCCAGCCAGAAGAGGTTTATCTGCTCTGAACACCACACGAAGAGCTTCATCCATCCATCTACGGATCAACCTCCTAGCTTTTACCCACTGCCTTATGGATTCTCCCTGTGCTTGTCCAGGGGGTCACCATGGAACAAGACACCATGGGGGTGGAGGACACATCCTTGCCCCTCAAGGTTTCCTGGCAAGAGTAAAATTTCAGTCAAAGGACACTTGACTTTATTCCCGTCTCCAACAAACCTACGGCAATCTAGAGCTGATTTCATTCAACTCACGAGTCAACAGGTATCCAGGTACTGCAACTTTCAGAGGACGAGTTGAGTCCTACCCTTTGGACTTCCAGGCTCACATCCCTCACAATTGTACTATGAGAAGTGTGGCTTTAAGCAAGTCAGCTAATTACTGGACCTCCCCCAGTCTGTACTTAATGGCTGTTTCCACAAACAAAGGAACTAGCAAGTATGCAGAGAGGGTGAGTGTGGAGAGCACAGGACAGAAACAATCCCTTTAACACCCACATCACAGAGAACATCTACATCAAACACAGAGGAGCAGCCGGTGTGCGACACTACTGTGTACCCCAAGCGCCCAATAGGAGAGCTTGAAAGTCCCCAGCCTGTCGCAGAGGTGGGGAAAGCGAAGCTTCTCTGCCTCCTCACCAGCCGGGTCATAGTGCTGGTGCGCAGCGGTTGGGCCATAGGGAGCTGCAGGCGCAGGGTGTCGCTGCTCAGGCACCCGATGTTCCTGGCACAGCTGCCCCAGTGGTGCTTCCTGCAGGGATGGAGCCAGAGCCGCCTGCCCGGCCCTGACCCCCCGCAGTTTCCACCAGGGCCTCTCGCCCCAAAGGCCTCATTTGAATTCCTCGTTCCCAGTGCGAGGTTTCCACGGCCCACAGCAAAGACATGAGGACAGAATCCAAACCCTCAGTCCCATGAAATGAGGATTAGAGGTTTCAGCAACAAATGGTCATTTCCGGCCAGAGAGGGAAAATGGCCTGGTGCAGACTGGACAGGGAGCAATGGAGAACTGGCGCTGCAACCTTCGGCTACACAAAAGCTGAGCTAACTTACTCTTTTAGCATTTCCAGGACGAGGTGCCGAGTACTGAGTTAAATACCCGACAGCTAAGTGCTTTATTCCTCTCTCCGACCACCCTCGGGCGTCATCTAGAACTGGCTTCAGTCCACGCCCGAGTAAACAGGTGTCCGGGGCCCTCGAGGCTGACTGAGTCGTGCCCGTGGACTCCCAGGCCGCGTCCCCTAACCATGCTTCAGACTAGACCGCGTCTGTGCACTTTCCTCTGCTCACAGCGGCTCTGGTGCTCTCACCTCACCGGCCCCTCCTTACTCCCGGGTTCCGGGTTCCCGTAACAGCTCAGGCTGCCAGAACAAAGTACTGGACGCAGGGCAGCGTGGACAGCTACAGCGTGTCTGCCGGGTCCAGAGGCTGAAGGTCAGCATCAGTGCGCCACGGGCCGGATTCTCTCCCTGCGGCTCTGGGCTTCCAAAGAGTCGCGCCGGCAGCTGGCCCAGCCTCTCAGTCTCTCTTCCCTCTGCACATCCTGCTGGTCTCTCGCGGGAAAATTTCCTTTCCTGAAGGGACCTAATCAGCGCCTATTGGGGCCAGCCTTAAAGGGTGACTGCCTGGACCTCGGTCCCATCCCAGAGACAGTCCCATGGAGCTTCTGGAGCCTGGGGCTTCCTGTGGGAGGCGCTGGGGGCTGCAGATCACCCTTAGCACTCACCAAGTGGGTCTGCAGGATTGAACCTGGGCCTTTCCTGGACATGCCTTTGTGAGCTCCTGGGTAACTAGGTCACTAGTTTCTCCTAGTGAACGTTCCGCAGCAAATAGCACCGACACAGTGCCCGGATCTCAGACTGTCTTAGTCCCTTAGGGCTGTTTCGACAGCTTCATAAGCTGGGGTGCTGAGCCCCAAACATTTCTCACTGTGCTGAGACTGGGAAGCCCAAGGTCAGACTTTTGACTTGGGGAATTATTTAAGCCTGCAGGCAGGTGCCCCCCCAACTCAGGCCTGGTTAACCTCCAGGTCAGGGCTCTTTGGGGTCCTTTTCCTGTTTGCGTGATGCTAGCTGCTGTTTCCGGTGAGAGAGGGAGGCTCCCACGGAGAGGGATATGGGGTCCAGGGTGGCTTATGCGTGGGGAGGTCGGTGGGGAGAGAGGCGCAGCCGGAGAAAGGACCCCAGCACCTCCGCTCACACAACTCGGCCACCCCGCCTGTGTGTGGGGATCTGGGACACAAGCGAGTCCGTGATGAGCCCCCTGCACGGTCCTGACCTCGCCTCACCAGCCCCCGGAGGCAGCTGTTGGGTCCCACCTGGGTTCCACAGATCTGACCCCTGAGTTCCCAGAGAGTCGGGAAACCCGGGCTGGAGTGAGGAAAGGAAAGTCAGCCCTAAACCTCTCCAGGGCTCTCGGGGCTGCGACCCGCCTCCCTCACAGAGAAGGATTTCAGGAGGAGGCGAATAGTGAAGTAAGAGAAGAGAGAGAGACAGGGAGACAGACAGACAGAGATAAACAGGGACAGACAGAGAAGAGAGACAGAGACAGAGACAGATAGAGACAGACAGAGACAGACAGGGACAGACAGAGAGACAGACAGAGACAGAGGAAGACGCTGGGCTGGAGTGATAGTCCATGGGGAGGGCATTTGCCTTGCACGCAGCTGACCCGTGTTCAATTCCCGGCATCCCATATGGTCCCCAAGCATGACCAGGAGTAATTCCTGAGTGCAGAGCCAGGAATAAACCCTGAGCATTGCTGGGTGTGACCCCAAAAAAATAAGCAAAAACAAACAAAAAAAAAGACAGAGATAGACAGACAGAAAGATAGAGACAGACACAGAGACCAAGAGAGACAGACAGAAACAGACAGGTAGAGAGACAGAGACAGAGAGAGAGACAGTCAGAGAGACAGACAGAGACAGACAGATAGAGAGACAGAGACAGAGAGAGACAGTCAGACAGACAGAAAGAGACAGACAGAGAGACAGAGATAGAGAGGGACAGAAAGAGACAGACAGACAGAAATAGACAGAGATAGAGAGGGACGGAGAGAGACAGACAGACAGAGAGACAGAGATAGAGAGGGACAGAGAGATATAGAGAAGACAGAGAGAGACAGAGACAGAGAGAAACAGACAGAGACAGAGACAGACAGATACAGAGATAGAGAGGGACAGAGAGAAACAGAGACAGACAGACGGACGGACCGGACGGAGACAGAGACACTGGCGGGACAAGTGGAACCCAGGTTCCGCTTTCGCACCCACCGCGGGGATGGAGACTTTTGAGGTCGGTACACGCAGAGGCTCATCTCGCCAAAGCAAGCATGTTGGGCGGATGTGGGTCCCGGGAAATGCACTTCACAGACAGACGGGCGGAAGGACCAGGCACTCTGCCACTGAGCCACCTCCTTGACAGAAAACCAGGATTTAGGCCCTTCCATCAGATGATTTGTGGCCTTCCTAAACTCCTACGAGGCTGGGAGTTGGATTCTCTGCTGCTCAGAGCCTAACCGCATTTCTAATGATTATCTGTGCGCTCTGGACACGAACGGAAAACTGCTGAATTGGGGTCAGAGATAAGCTCTGGAGGTTGGGAGGCACAGACAGAGAGCCATGGGGTAGAATGTGTCGCAGGGGGAGACTTCGGGCAAACTGCCTCTGCTAAGTTTCATTATAGTCACTTTCCCCAAACTGTTTCCCCAAGTCTGTCACAGGTGGTTGCAGCAGGCAAGCTTGCTGCTGTCGATGGTCTTCTTTTGATATCCTTGGATTGCCTAGTTCCCATGGTGGGGACTCTCTAGCATACTCAGGGTCTGGAATTCTCCATCTTAGTGGTTTGCCTGGCTTCTGATGTGGGTCTTTGTTTCAAGGCCTTCACGAGTTTAGATTCTCCTGGGCAGTTTTTCCTTACACACCCTACTGGGACCTCCATTGCTGCCTGCAGTAGTAGCTTTAAATAGTAGAAATGATCCACAAGAGAGTGTTTGGGTCATTGGTGCTTGAGGTACGCTGGATTAACCCAGAACCAGGGTTGTTGCACGTAAGGCTTGCACCCAAACCCTATACTATTGCTCCAGTCTAGTCATAGTAACTTAAGGGAAATAAAAAAAAATTTTCATATGACTCTTACATGACTATAAAATCAAGGCCAGTGCAAACCAAAAGGCAAAATCAGGAATGTACTTATCAGTGTAAAATCCTGTTTTGCTAAATTATTTCACACACTTGCTCTATTTAAAAATAAGAACTCATTTCTAGTTCTTTATTTAAACTGTTCTATATTTGACTCCCATATTCAGAGGGCAGAGAGCTTCTATTTGTGTAGTATGTCACACAAAACGACAATAATTTCTTAGTTTTTACATGGCGGAATGGATGGAAGAAATCCTTAGGATACTTATGGAGATAACGCATTCTCTGGTCTGCTGTAAGGCTGATTTATGCATAAAAAGTGTAATTTACAATACTGCAAACCCTGGTATCCAACAAAAATTGTTTTTTAAAACAATCTCCAAGATTGTTTTCTTATTGAAGTGTCAAAATCATGTTGTTTTTGTTGTTCTTTGTCAAGGATGTGCCTCAGTGGTGATTAAGTGCTTACCTCACATACTTGAAGTCCTGGATTCACTCCTCAGCACCGTCAAGAACAACAACAAAAACCCAATCCAATTATTAATGATTGGAAAAATCTAAAACACGGATAAGAGGGAAGTTGGAATCTGCAGCGTTGGTGTGGGGCTGGGGCAGTGTTTGGGCCACACCTGTCGGAGCTGTGCCCACTTTGCTGAGGTACCATGTGGTTCTGGGAGGAATTCCACTGGGCTTGGTTGCATGCAAGACTCAAACCTTAAACTCTGTACTGCCTCTCCATCCTGTAATACTATCTTAAGTGAGATAAAAATTCCTTAGGACTTATACAACTGTAAAGCCAAGACAGATGTGCATTTAGTCAAAACTAAAAGGGAATAACAGTAATATTAAAATTGTCACTGTAATATGCTATATACAATGTAATATCCTGTTTGGCTAAGGTATGTTATGTATAAAAATAAGATCACTTTTTTTTTTTTTTTTGCTTTTTGGGTCACACCCAGCAATACTCAGGGGGTTTCTCCTGGCTCTGCACTCAGGAATCACTCCTGGCGGTGCTGGGGGACCATATGGGATGCCAGGAATCGAACCCAGGCTGGCATGGGCAGCCGCGTGCAAGGCAAACGCCCTACCCTCTGGGCTATCGCTCCGGCCCCTAAGGTCACATTTTGAACTCTTCATTAAACTGTTCTATATTTTTACTTCTGCGACAGTAGGGCAGAGACCTTGTGTTTGTGTAAAATTTCACACAATGACATCATGATCTCAAAGCTTATGCCCTTATTCCCTCGTTCAAGAGAACCCCACCCCACACTTAACCAAAGGGCTGTCTCCAATGCCAATTCAGCGTGGCGTCATTTGATCTCTGCAAGGAGTCTTGTTCATTTGAACGTGAAGTTGCCATTGAAGCCTTATTGAAATTGGCCCTAAATAAGTATCTAATCCAATTATTACTGAATTAGTTGCAGAACATTGCTTCATGGCACTCCTCTGCCACGCTTAGAGCTAATGAGCTGCTGCCAAGCTGGAGGCTTGACGATGAGCCTCGCACGATGTGTGACGACTCTGCCCATTCAAGAGCAATGCCCTGGCCCAGGGCTTTCGGGCACATGTGGCGGCTTTCAGGGACCTCCTGCTCGCCCTTGTTGGACTCCTGAAAAGCCGGTTGCAGCATTTCCTTGTCACACTCTGGGGCAGTGGAAGGTAAATGCCAGAGAGGCATCAGTGAAGTCAGTCGGCCTGAGCCCGAATCTGGGCACAGCATCTCATGACTCTGTGGCCGCGGCAGGTTATTTCACTTCTCTGTGCTTCGGTCTGCTTGTCAGCTGCAGGAACAGGGGCTGGAGAGGTGGTCCAGCTAGTAGGGCCTGGGCCCACACATGCCAACCCTGTTTGATTCCCAGGACCCCATATGGTTGCAAAAGCACCACCAGGAGAGATCCCTGAGTGCAGAGCCAGGAGTACCTGGTGTGTGTCAGATGTGGCCCAGCATCCCCCCCAACAGCACCAGAGAAGAAAGAAAACATGAACACTAGAATCTAGCTGACGTAAAGTTTCATCAGAGCCAGAATGCAGCTGAACAATAATAGAGCACTTGCCTTCCATATGTCAGGTCCTGGGTTTGATCCCCAGCAATAGAAAAAGGAGGGAAAAAGGAAAAGGAAAAAAAAAAAGACTTTCAGGGCCAGAGAAATTGTAGAAAAGTTGCTTTCTGGGTTCAAATCCCAGTACCACACATGATCCCATAGTGACACCAGGAATGATCCCTGAGCACAGAGCCAGGTTGTTGCCCCTGATCAGCGCCTGGTCTGTTTCACACCCCACCCCGCACACCAACACCAAAACAGCTTCCGTAATGTTTCAGTGAGGGTTTCACAAGAGCATCCATGGGTGTGGCAGACTCCTGCACATCGGACGCCAAGTGCAAGCTTGCTGCCGTGTTTTCGTTGCCAGCTGGGCCTTGCCACAGATTCGCTTATTTAAACACACATTCATGGACTGATGTTCTGATGCTTGCACCTGAGTGCCATCCCCTTGCCAGAACCTCTTCCCGTTGCCCAGAGGAAGCATTGTCCTGTAAGTCCAGTGCATTCTGCATCTCCAAAGGTAGGAACCCCATCGCCTTGGTAGATGGCCTCCCCCCCAGCTCCATGTCCCCTGGTTCCTACCATCCAAGATGTACTGAGCAGCCTCTGTGTCCCGGTGTCTGGCACCAAGTCCAGCCCCCGTGGTGAAAGATGGAATCGGAGGGGGAGGAGGAGACAGAAAGGAGGGAGACACGCCCACTCCAGCCTTTCCCAGACCTTTTCTATTTGAAGACAATCGTAGTCGGACAAATCACAGACAGAAGTAACTGATGTTGCCCTCATAGCTGTATCTGCGGGAATACAGGCAGGGGAAGGGGGCACGGTGGGTAGGGAGCAGCGCTGTGCACCATTCTCTGAGTTGGGGAGCTTGGGGTGCGGAGAGTGTCCCTCCCACAGAAACTTCCCCCCAGAGTCCCCACACCAGCAATGGGGCTTCTCTGTGTCTGAGGGTTAAAGCAAAGAAGTTTGACAGCCCCGTGACTGTGGGGATCCAGGGGGACACCAAGAGCAGCAGCATCTGCCCAGGAGCCTGGGTGGGAACCAGCCCTCCCTGCACCCACACAGCCCAGCCCAGCCGCAGTCTTGTCCCGGGCCAGGGCAGCAGCACCTCTATCTGACCCATCGAGGAGCTCATCCTGGGGGCTTTGTCTTGTTGCTACTCACTCTTTCTAATCTGCTAAAAGTCTCTGATAATAAAATTCATCATGTTAACAACTTGGCAGTGATGGGGCGCAGGGGCCCACGGCTCTCTGCTGAGTATGTTCGGGGAGAACGTCGCGGCGTGACCCGCAGGAGCTGGTGCCAGTTACTTTGCTACTGACAGGCCAGGGATAATCAGGACATTTATCTCACTTAGCTCCTGGTCCCCGTTCCCCCTGCCCCATCCCCTCTTCCCCCAAAGAAATGAAAAACGTTTTCATTATAAACTGCTATCTGTTGGTGAAAGCAGCTATTTTTAAAAAATGATGTCAGAGCACCCAGAATGCGCCATTGTTCTGGCATCAGAGAACACTCTGTGGATTCTTTACTTGAGCTGGTAGCCACATAGTAAGTAAGCGCGAAATCCTCTCCCTCGTCTCCCCACCCAGGTTCTTTTCTTTTCCATTTTGTACACCTGCAGAACCTTTCTACAAGCACACATTTATCCTACTCTTCCAATAATGCGTTGTCATGTATCATGTATGCATTGCTATCTTCATGACCCAACTCAGGAGAATGTCTGTTACATAACCGTGTGTTTGTATATTTAAAGATATGCTTTGTTCTACCAAATCAGAATAAACATTGAATTATTCTCTATAAAACAACTTCGAGAATAGAAAATGCCTTTTTTTTCAATTTTGTACCAACCCCCCGCCCCATAAGAACAATCTCTCTCCAGTTAGAAGGGGTAAAGAAAAAAGGGGGAGGGGCATCCATACACCATGTGAAAGCAAAAACTTCTTATGGGCCTTTATAGAACTAGAAAGTTGTCTTGTGAGGTTTATTTTCCAGCTATACTCTGTAAACAATGTGAAGAATAGGTAAGTACTTAGGCAAGAACAATATTTTATAGGAGAAAAACAAACTTCAAGTTTAATATCTTTGGGGCCGGAGCGATAGCCCAGTGGGTAGGGCATTTGCCTTGCATGCAGCTGGCCTGTGACGACCTGGGTTTGATTCCCGGCATCCCATATGGTCCCGGAGCACCGCCAGGAGTGACTCCTGAGTGCAGAGCCAGGAGAAACCCCTGAGCATTGCCAGGTGTGACCCAAAAAGCAAAAAAAAAAAAAAAAAAAAAAGTTTAATATCTTTTTTGCTTTTTTGGGACACACCCAGCGATGCTCAGGAGTTACTGGTTTTGCACTCAGGAATTACTCCTGGTGGTGCTCGGGGGACCATATGGGATGCCGGGATTGAACCCCGGTCGGCTGCATGCAAAGTAAAAGCCTGGTGTGCTATCGCTACAGCCCCCAAACTTCCAGTTTAATCTTAGCTGAGAACATAACGGCAGTGTCTTGAGAGGACACGGCCCTGCCTCTGCTGTGAGGCTCGTAATGCGCATATCATAGGCATGAGCTGCTGATAAATTGAATTAGCTCCTGTGGCAGGGAGAGCGGAAGAGCCCGGAAACTGACAAGTCAGTCAATTAACCTGCCTGCAGCTCCATTCCCACACACGGTCCGCCCCTACAGACCCACCTACTCCCTCAGCTCACAGCTCTGCAAACCTTTGACTCTCCCAGCTCCCGCCTCCGCGCTTCCCTGCTTGTCTTCTCAGAGCCTTTGGCCTGAGTGGCTTTGAGGCAAACTCCTATGACTTCTCTTCTGGCTGCACCACGTGGACCTGGAGTCCGGAGACCAAGGAGCCCTCGTCTCTAACTCCATTGCTTTCAAATCATTATTCTCTCACTTGGGTGCAAAGATTCCTGCTCAAAGCATCTGCCTCCACTCGCTGCTGTCATCAACCCACAGCCCACTTATTCTGCTCACCGAAGACCCTGATGGAGGCTCAGAGTCTTTTCCTTTGTGCTGGGTTCTGCTGTTACTTGGATCTTCACAGGGGTCTGAGAAACGGGCCAACTCCGAGTTGCTCAGATTTATCTTCCCACTGAGAGCCTACCTCAGGCCTCAGTCACCTCTAAACTCCTGTCAGCCTCTGAAATCTGGATTCCAACAGTTTTCTGTATTTTCTCCTGCATGTTCATATGGTGGCAATATCAATAATCCCAACACTTAGTATCTTTTTAAAAAATTTTGTATTATACCACCGTGAGACTTACAATTACAAAGGTGTTCATAATTGGTTCTTGATAATACAGTAATTCCAGCACCCATCCCTCCCCCAGTGCCCCATTCCCACCACCAATGTACCTCACCCCTCCCGCCCACCCCCAGGCTGCCTCAATAGCAGGTACCTCTCATTTCCTCTCTTTCCTCTTTTTCCTCTGTTTTTCTCTCTCTGTCTCTGCATCTCTCTCCTTTTTTTTTTTTTTTTTTTTTACTTTTTGGGTCATACCTGGCAATGCTCAGGGGTTTCTCCTGGCTCTGCACTCAGGAATTACTCCTGGCGGTGCTCAGAGGACCATGTGGGATACCGGGATCGAACCTGGGCCGGCACAGGCCGGCCCGTGCAAAGCAAATGCCCTACCCGCTGGACTATCACTCCGGCCCCTCTCCCTCTTCTTTTACACATTGCCAACACTTAGTATCTTAAGACAACAAAAATTCATTAACACAGTTTTGGAGGGTCAAGAATCTGTGGAAGTTCTAGAAATATACAGTTTTGTTCTCCCACCAGAGAGGTGAGTTCAAAGTAGCACCCCCAGCTACCAATCCCCCCCACTCACTCACTCACCACTCACTCACCACTCACTCACTGCACCTCCCAGAAACCTCTGCTGCTGGAGGTTTTCACATACAGGACCTGCAAGAGCAACAGCCGCGTGGCTGCCAGGCTGCGCTCAGCAGATGTGCAGCTCCTCCTCGCCCACCATGGGCTGTTTCATCTTTCCCAGGCGCTGAGGCCATTTCAATCCCGCCCCTCCTCTCAGATGTCCTTCAGTGTCTTCATTCGGTGCATTCTCACTTCCGCCTTTCCTGACTGCTGCAGCGCCCTTCCTCACAGCCCTTCTGCCTATAGAACACCTCACTGTCACTGTATCACTGTCTTCCCATTCATCTTCGATTTGCTCGAGCGGGCACCAGTAACATCTCCATATGACCTGTCTCATGCAAGTAGAGCCCAGGGGCACCTGCTTGCTTCAGGAACATAAAGAGCCTCAAACCATTCCATCAGGTCATGGGAATGAGGTCTATAATTGTTACTGGTATCTGGCATATATCAAATACGACACGGGTAGCTTGCCAGGCTCTTCCGTGCGGGTAGCATACTCTTGTAGTCATCTCAAAATCCAGCATTTATTAATAGACACTCAAGAAATGCATTTTTTTGGGGTGAGAGGCTCAGGGGTGTGTGTGAAGAGGGGGTCGGGGTGGGGGATGACACCCAGTTGTACTAGGGGCTACTCTGAGCTATTCTTGGGGGTTACAGTGTTCTGGGACCTGTGGTACCAGTGATCAAATCTGGGTGCCATGCACCCACACCAGGTGCTCAGACCATTGACTTAAGGCTCCAGTCACAAAATAGTCTCTTAAATTTTATTTTTGGGGCCACACCCTAAAGTGCTGAGGGCTTATGTCTGACTCTGTGCTCACGGGTCACTCCTGGCAGAACTCAGGGAACTTACGCAGTACTGGGATCAAACCCAGGCCTATCATGTGCCAGGCAGTTGCCCTACCCACCGAACTTTCTTTCTGGCCTTGGGTTGTCTATAAAGAAATGAAAGAAATGAGGGCCTGTGGCTTGTTTGCTAGAGCACTTGCATGTGGCTCAGTGCTAGAGCACTTGCTTGGCAGGAGTGAGGACCCTCACTGGCTCCTCCCCCCCCCCCCACCATTGCCACGAGCAATCCCCAGCCTCCAGAAGTGGGCTCTGGGGCGTTAGGGCTTTGCCCTGCACATGGCCCACCCAGGTTTGATCCTCAGCATCCCAAATGTTCCCACGAGCAATGCCAGGAGGAATTCTTGAGTGCAGAGCCAGGAGTAACCCCTGAGCATCGCCAGGTGTGATGTTTAAAAAAGCCTCAACCTCAGCTAGTTGAGGTTCGACTCAGAGATGCAGGGTCAGGGCCACCAGGGTCAGTGCCGTGGGAGCAGAACACACTGTGCCAAGCTCAAACTCAAGCCTGGGCACTGAAGGGCAAGTGGCCGCAGTCCCTGAGCTATCCCTCAGGCCCGGAAACAAAATTATTTGGGGCTGGGGGTTAGACGTCCTATGCTGGTTCTTGCTCTGTGCTTAAGGGTCACTCCTGGGAGAGCTCAGGGGACCCTATGCGATGCCAGGGATCCAACCCTGATCAGCCACGGTAATGAAAGCCACATGAAAAAGCCTTACTCACTATCCCCCCCACCCCTCTCTCTGGCCCCCCAATAACTTTTTATTTTCTTAAGGTAAAAAATTAACTGAACTCTGGTCAAGAATCCACTCAGACCTCAGGACCCTCTTTGATGGCTCATTCTCCCTGGCTCTAACATTTCCTCTAGGACTCCCCTCAGGGCAGCACTCTACGCATGCACAAATCTCTGTAAGTAAAGAGCAGACTCCTGCCCTGCAGTTCAGGTCCTCACCAGCAACTTCTCTCTCCAGCTCCTGGGGCAAGTGCAGTAAGACCTACTGGGATGGGGGCCACAGAGAGAGCATAGTGGGTAGGGCACTTGCGTGAGCATTGCTGGGTGTGACCCAAAATAATAATAAAAAAAAAAAAAAAAACTAGTAGGAAATGAAGAAGTGAAAACGTGTGTGTGTGTGTGTGTGTGTGTGTGTGTGCTTGCAAGTCATAATAAGACAGAAGGAAGGGGCAGGATTTTTTGTGAAGGTAGGGCCACACCCAGTGGTGCTGAAGGCTCAGGGAATCATATGCAATGTTGGGTATTGAACCTGGGCCCGCGGATGCAAGGGCAACATTTACTCACGCACCCCCTCCTCAGTTAGCTGGCTGGTACTTAAATATCTCTGATAGACAGTCAACCCTCAGCTTCTCTGTTCCTTGTTTTCCTCCTGAGAACCCACTTAGCACCTTACTGAAATGACTCTTAAGCTGAAGAGACAGTATAGCAGATAAAGTGCTTGCCTTGTGCACTATCAATGTGGGCTTAATTCCTTGCATCACACGAGCTCAGCCAGGTGTGATCTCTGAGCATGGAGCCAAAGCAAACTGAGCACCACCTGGTTTGGCTCCAAACAAGTCAAAATAATTTATATAAAATAAAAAATCCCTTGTATGTTCATCTCTGTGGTGCTAAACCCATCTTCTTTTTTTTCTTTTTAAATTTTTTATTTTTACAATTACAAAGATATACAATTAAAAATTCCATATTTGGGTTTTGGTCATACAGTGTTCCAGCACCCATCCCTCCACCAGTGCCCATCTTCCACCACCCAATGTCCCCAGTTCCCTCCCCCTCCCCCAGCCCTCCTCCATGGCAGGTTCTTTATTTCTTTTTTTTTTAAAACATTTTATTATATCACCATGAGATATACAATTACAACGTTGTTCACGCTTGGGGTTTCGGTCACACAGTGTTCCAGCACCCGCCCTCCACCAGTGCCCCTCAACCACCACCCATGTCCCCAATTCTCTCCCCCTCCCACATCCTGCCTAAATGGCAGGTTCTTTATCTCCTCTCTCTCTCCCTCTCTCTCTCCTCCTTCTCCCACACATTGTGGGTTACTGCACAACTTAGAAGCCATCATTTGCATTTTTTTTGTCTGTATTTAATGCTCAGTTCTATGTTGGTATCAGACCTTTAGACATTTATTCACACATGTTCCCTTCTCTATCTAACCAAACCTCTGACTCCCATGCGCTTGTGGTAATTTCCACTTTTGGTAAGATCACCTGGTATATTTATGTCATGCAAATAAATTCAGTCATTCTATGTCTCTCTCTTTCCTTCTGACTAATTTCACTCAACATGATTCTCTCCATGTCCATCCATTTATAGGAAAATTTCATAACTTCATTTTTTTCTGACAGCTGCATAGTATTCCATTGTGTAGATGTACCACAGTTTCTTTATCCAGTCATCAGTTCTCGGGCATACTGGTTGTTTCCAGGTTCTGACTATTGTGAATAGTGCTGCTATAAAAATAAAAGTGCGGATTGTGTTTCCGCTGTGTGTTTTGGCTTTCCAGGGTATATTCCCAGGAGCGGTAGGGCTGGGTCAAAGGGAGCTCAATTTCTAGTCTTTGGAGGAATGTCCATTTTGTTTTCCAGAAAGGTTGTACAAGTCGACATTCCCACCAACAGTGTATGAGAGTCCCCTTTTCCCCCATCCACGCCAGCACTTGTTGCTTTTACCCTTTTGGATATGGGCCATTCTCTGTGGTGTGAGGTGATATCTCATTGTTGTTTTGATTTGCATCTCTCTGATGATTAGTGATGATGAGCATTTTTTCATATGCCTTTTTGGCCATTCGGATTTCTTCCTTGTCAAAGTTTCTGTTCATCTCTTCTCCCCATTTTCTAATGGGGGTTGGCTGTTTTTTCTTATATAGCTGTACCAGTGCCTGATATATCCTGGATATTAACCCCTTATCAGATGGGTATTGTAAACCCATCTTCTTGCTGCCTCATCTTCCGGGTCCTTTCAGCTTTGACACATGGCCACATGCCAAACTTTTTCTCCCAAGCTTTCCATGTCCACCATATTTTTTTTGTTTGTTTTGTTTTATTTTGTTTGCTCTTTTTGGATCACACCTGGCAATGCTCAAGAGTTACTCCTGACTCTGCACAAGGAATCACTCCTGGCCATCCCGGGGTGGGGTGCCAAATGGGATGTCAGGGATCAAATCTGGGTTGGCTGCATGCAAGGCAAGCACCCTCCCACTATACTATGGCTTCAGCCCCCCATGTCCATTATTTTCAATCACTGCTTCTTGATTTCCTGTTGCCTGCGAATGTTGGGACTCCTCTAATGTTATTCATAGCCAGCTCCTGTTCATAGCATGCTTCAGCCATTGCTTCCAATGGCTATAAATGCCATCTGTAAGCTGATAGATCACAAGTCTATATCCCCAGCTCATAATTCTCTCCCCCTGTTCCATGCTTTAGGTCTGACAATCCACTAGAGCTTTTCTCTTCAATATCCTCAGACCTTGCACACTGTGAGGTTTCATACAAACATGGTCAGGGCTAGGTGAGACTGCAGCTCAGTGGCAGACTACAGCATTGTGAGCTTTGCATGTATGAGGCCCTGAGTTCATCCCCAGCACCAAGAGACAGGAGGGTGGGAGTTTAAGAAAATAAGTAAAAACAAGGACGCTAGCATATACTGAATCTAGTCTTAAATACTCCACTTTTGTTTACCTAGTCTTGGGCCATATCCAACAATGCTAAGGTGTTACTCCTGACTCTACACTCAGGGGGACCATATGGAATGCCGGGGGTCAAACCGGGTTGGCAGCACCGCCAGGAGTAATTCCTGAGCAATGAACCAGGAGTAACCCCTGAGCATTGCCAGGTGTGACTCAAAAAACAAAACAAAAAATAAATAAAAAGGTGAAAGAAGCAGGGCCAGAGAGAGATCGCAGTGGTGTTTGCCTGGCATGAGACCCACCAGCATCCATCCCCAGCATTCCACATGGTTCCCCCAAGCATTGCCAGCAGTAATTCCCGAGCACAGGGTCAGGAGTAAGCTTCAAGTGTGGCCCAAAAAACCAGAGGAGGAGGAGGGGAGGGAGTGTTGGATGACATGACCTAGCTAGCTTTGGATCTTTGCTATTTAAGCTACTTACATGTCTAAGCTATTTACCGTTTAAGCTATTTATATGTCTTTAAGCCAGGGTTCATACTAAAGAGATCTCTCTTTGGTGAAAGTACTGATGGAGGGGTGGCAGTTACAGGACACATTTTGACTCTGAATTAATAATTCTTGGAATATTATTATAATCTCTACTATGATTTCAATACTGTCTAGATTGGGCACAATTCCTCTTAACGCCCACTAGTCCCAGCGAGGACAATTAGAATTTACCAGGAGACCACCACTTTGGCTACCTTGAGATTGCCATTTAAGATCGAAGGAGGGGTCATGCTAGTTTGCCTCAAGCAAGCGAGCATGACCCTTTCAGTAAACAGAGAGGACAAGACACTCAGAATCACCCTAGCGCAAAGTAGAAATAAGGACCAGGGGGCAGGAGCAATAATCCAGTGGGTAGGGCATTTTGCCTTGCACGAGACTAACCTGGGATCCATCCCTGGCATCCCATATGCTCCCTGAGTACCGCCAGGAGTAATTCCTGAGTGCAGAGCCAGGAGTAGCCCTTGAGCATTGCCAGGTGTGACCCAAAAAGAAAAAAAAAATCATAAAAAAAATTCATGAAGTCCATGAAATTATGATGTGTATCGCCCCATGAATATACATCCACTAAGATGTATATACCAGCCCCCCCCCCATGTTCTTTTGTTTTTATTTTTACTTTTTGCTTTTTTGGGTCACACCCGGCAACACTCAGGGGTTTCTCCTGGCTCTGCACTCAGGAATCACTCCTGGCGGTGCTCGGGGGACCATATGGGATGCTGGGGATCTAACCCGGGCCGGCATGGGCCAGCCGCATGCAGCAAAACGCCCTACCCACTAGGCTATCACTCCGGCCCTTTCTCTCCATGTTTTGACATAGAGATAATCTCGGAGGAAGGGACTAGTCCCTGGCAGAGTTATTTGTTTAGAAAGGAAACAAGTGTTGCGCCACCCTGCATCTACACCTAAAAAACTGATTTGTTGATCCTAGTTGATGCTACTGTCCCTGAAGAAAGGATTATGGCTTTTGGGTATATAAAGGGGACTGACTTGAGGTAGTTCCATCCATTTTGGTGGGAGACCTGGGTCTATGTACGTGGTTGAAGGTCCGGCCAGGGGTTAGGAGTCTGGGGAATCCCATTATCTTGGATTGTAGCAGCAGAGCTTGTTTTATTATTGGTAATTGGTAAAAAGCCTTTTGGAAATGCACTGAAGTTTTCATCCATTTCCCACTGGCCTTGGAGGTAGAAGGGAACTCATCTCCTGATATTGTTGGGGACCCCAGCAGCTCCCAAGCGGAGGAGCAGTTTCCATGGACAGGGAGAGGGGCAGCAGTGAGGTTGCCATGTCCAGCCTCAATGGTGGCAAGAAGAAGCCCCTAGGAGGAGCCCAAGAAGAGACCAAGAAGATGACTGAGGAAGATGAAGCAACAAAGCAGAAAAGAAGAGCAGAAAAACTAAAGCAGCTGAAAGCAGAGAAGAGCCTCTTGGCTGCAGGGGAATTACACTGGCCAAAAGTAAATCTGTTCTGTGCTTGAGAAAATGGTTGCCCTTAATCCGTTTCTCTTTAAACATCGTGACTTCCTGACATAACATCTGTTGCTACCAGGAGATAAAGTTTTTTTAGAGCTGCTTTTATACCTACAGATAAATTGGGGGGGGAGAATCCTGTGAATCTCAGGCGTGGTGGCCAGCAACTCAGCGTGAGCGCCTGAGGCTGCTGGGCTGCTGGGCTCTTTGGTGACAGGGTTACTGGGGTCAGCCCAGGGGTGATTAGAAGCTCCAGGGCTGTACCTGTGGAGGCTCAGGGGACCTTATGGTGCCACAGGCCTAACTAGGGGCAGCTGCATATGGGTGTGATGCCCAGCATCAGATGAACCCCTGAGCAGTGCCTTCAAAAAATACTGTTTTGTTTAATTAATGTAAAAAAAAAATGAACCCGACACAGGAAACCCCACTTTCTCCTGGATAGCTGGAGACTCAATATGTAATTTAGAAATATGGAAATTGCATAGTCACCTGGCAGCTTTTGCAACACTCACCTTTGAGAATGCTTGGTTTGTCCTGCCTCAGACTCTCTCGTCTCTTTTTCCCCTTCTCCGCTTCTCATTTCTGCTAGCGATAGGCACCAAAAATGTGGTTGACAGCAGATCTCAGAACACCCAGGATCAGAGGGTTGCCACAACCATTGAGGGCGGTCATGGAAGAACCTGGGAAGGTTCTGAGTTGACACTGTTGTTTTGTTTCAGCCACGCCCTGTGGTGCTCAAGGACTCAAGGTTGAAGGCTGCTCCAGAAAAAATGCTTGGAGGACTATGGAGCGTCAGATGGAAACCAGATCTCTCTGTCAGCCAGGCATGCGAGCTGCCTCTCCAATTCTCACAGTACAAAGGCAAGAGTTGCATCTTGCTTCGTTCTCATTCTGAGACTTCTGGAGGATTTCTCCCTTCTCCAAGATTTTCCCCAATAACAGAGGAAGACCAAAAAAGTTAGGAGCTGGAGAGATAGTGCAGCAGGCATGGTGCTTGTCTTGCACGCAACCAACCCAGGTTTGATCCCCAACATCCCATATTGTCCTTTAATACTGCCAGGATTGATTCCTGTATGCGGAGCCAGGAGTTGCCCCTGAGCACCACTGAGAGTGGCTGAAAAATAAAATAAAAAATAAGTGAGAATTTTAGGAATCCCTATTAAGGGCAAATATTATAACTGGATAAGAAAGAAAGCGGCTTTCTTTTACTTAGTCAACTGAAATGCATTATTCTTTTTTCCCCAACTTTATGTAAACACCATGGTTTACAAAGTTGTTCATGATGATTTGTTTCAGGTATTCAATATTCCAACACCACAGTCACCTTCCCTCAACCATAGTCCCCATTTTCCCAACCACCCCTCAAACCTGACCCTATAACAGGCCCAATTTATTTTATATTGTTTGTTACCACCAAATGGCTAATGGAATGAATAAAAAAAATAAAACTTCAGTAAAAGAAAATGTGTGAAAAATTGTTGTATCTCACCACGGGGACATTGTGTTCTTGTCTGAAGGTTTACCAAGCTGCTGTTGCTAGTTGAGCCTTCTGTGTCAATGTTTTGTGGGCTTCGACGTTACGTTCCCATCAAAACTGGTGTACTCCTACTGGGATGTTAGTACTGTAGAGTTTGGAGATATCTGAGAGCTCTAGAAAATCCAGAATATTTAACTGAGCAGTCTAGCCAGAGGCATGTTGGCAGCTGTTGGGGTGTGAGTGTAGCTGCTGGGGCTTGGTTTGGTTTCGAGGTCACCCAAGCAATGCTCAGGGGTTACTTCTGGCTCTGCACTCAGGAATTACTCCTGACGATGCTTGGGGCACCTTATAGGATGCCAGGGATTGAACCCAGGTTGTCCACGTGCAAGGCAAACCCCACTCGCCCCTTTTTTTCTTTATTTTAAACACCGTGATTTACAAAGAACAAAGTTTTTCACAATACACTTGTTAGAAATATTCATTGTTCCACACCAATCCCACCACCAGTGTGCTCCCACCACCAGCAAAGACCCTCAATTCCCACCCCCATCCCCATCCCTGCTCCCCTAGCTGGCACTAATTATATGGACCATTACAGCCCATATATGATTAATGGTATTGATAAAGTCATGACTATTTAACTCTATCAAATGTGATGGGATACCTGCTACGTCAGTACACCAGCCTTTGAGAACCCACAGCAGTTCTGCCATGTGTCTGCGTCTTTGGATCATGGCCATCAGCAGTTCGTGGGTGCGACCACTGGGCCTTCCAGAAGGGGCAGAGATGGGGGAAGGGTTCCCAGTTCCAGCACCAAGAAAGCCTGGTGAGTTTAGCCGCAGTGACCCACATACCTGGCTTTGAAATCGCGTCTCTCTTTGGTGGAGGCTTTATTGCAGGCAGGTGAGGACCAGAACCTGTTCCCCACCCCCCCATCTCCTGGGCACCTCATATTCAGCCGAGCACGGAAAAGTGGGTAGCAGGTCTGCCAGTAGGTAGCAGTGTCTGTGTCTCTGGATCATAGGCCCAGAATTTTCAATAGAGTTGAAATATTCTTTCTTTTTTAAATATTTACCATGTACTCCCAAGCATAAGACTTTTTGTTGGTTTGTTTTATTCACTCTCTACAACTAAAGCAGTGTCTACGATTTTCTTTCTTCTATGGATGGGAAAATATGTTTCAGAGAAGAGTCTGCAGTGGGATGTGAATTCAAAGCCAGTTCAGACTTTATATTTCAAGCTTTTTACAATATAAAGTGCTCAGTTTATAAAAAAAAAAAATTCCTTACCACAAGTCCAAAGTTGCTTTCTTTCCTTCCACTTTCTGTCCTGATCCATCCCACTCCCTACAAAACCGTGGCATAGTACAGCAATATTTCACAGGCAAAACTAATTTGATCAGGGCCTATAGGGCCTCAAGCCAAGAAGGTTGAAAGTGTGAAATCAGAGCAAACAGATCACAAACTTACAGCTACTCGCCATAACTACAAGATGTTTTAAAATGGGGTTTAAGAGGAGGAGGAGTAGGAGGTCAGAGGTAAAGGAAGAAGTGTTTATTTTTATTTTTTTTTAAGAAGTGTTTATTAATGTGATCGAAATCTGAGATGGCAATCAGTCACTACTCAAGACCGAAAGTGCTGTAGAACAACTCAAAGGAGAGTTGAGCATAAAGCAAGGTCACGAGAGCTGGCTGTGCACTCCAGCTAGCTTGACTCCTTCTGCAGACAGTTGTCTTGCTCCACAGTCTCAGCCAACTCCCAGGAGAGAGGGAATCTGAACTAAGCCTCGCAATCTCTTGATCTAAAGAACAAAGTAGGAGTGACTATGCCAGTTAGGACTCAGTGCCTTGGTTTTTCAGGGGGCTCAGTGGTATTTGCTTGCTTGCTCTTGGTTGCTAACGTGGTTTGCGTCAGGGCCTAGAAACCATGCAGTGTGAGAGCCTACCATGTCTCCCTGTTCTTTGAGCTACCTCCCTTCCCTGACACCCCCCAAACCCCTCTTGCTGTCGTGCAGATAGGACTGTGCCAACTTCAGTTGGAGGGAGATGAAAAACAAAAGCCCAGTGACCTGTACATTAATGCAGCCTGTGTGATGAAGAATGCCTAAGGGAAGTCCTCTGGGCTGCGTAAATGCCCATAGTGAATTTGGAACTCACTAAGTGGTGTGGTTTTGGAGTTTTTTTTTTTTCTTTTGGTTTTTGGGTCACACCTGGTGGTAGTCAGGACTTATTCCCTCAAGAACCAGACAGGATGCGTGGGATGAAACCCAGGCACATGCTGGAAGCTTGTCACAAGTGTGTGTGGGGTAGAGGGCAGTTAGGATCAAGAAGGGACCAGTATGACAACAAAAGTTGCAAGTCATCACTCTGGACAAGAACTGAGTATTGAAAGTAGGTAAAAGGATATAACTGCCAACCTTTCCAACCATAATGTCTGGAGTGTGGGATGGTGTGTGTGTGTGTGTGTGTGTGTGTGTGTGAGAGAGAGAGAGAGAGAGAGAGAGAGAGAAAGAGAGAGAGAGAGAGAAGAAAAGTCTCTGCCATGGGGGTGGTGGGAGAGAAGCTGGACACATTGGTGGGGAAATGTACATTTGCAAAGGGTCAGGTGTTGGAACAGTATTTGACTGAAATCCAATCAGAACAGCTTTGTACTGTGTATCTCACTTATATCACTTGTCTTCCCATTGTTCATCTATTTGCTCCAGCAGGCACCAGTAACATCTCCATTCGTTGGGAATGAGGTCCACTATTGTTACTGTTTTTGGCACGTGTAGCTTGTCAGGCTCTGCTATGTCTCTGGGTTCATCCCAGGGAGGGCCCAGGCTTTTTCTATGTCAGACCATCAACCATCCAGGACCCACAGGGCAGAGCCCTGGGTGTAGACAAGCCTGTCTCCTGTCTGCCACCTGCCGCCACAGCCTGGCACCACAGCCACACCTGCAACACCTCAAGGGGCAGGTGGCAGGAACTGTGTACTCACTGTGATTCAAATAAAAAATTAAAGACAAACAAACCCCATCATATGCAAAGCAAGTGTCCTACCGCTATACTACTTCTCGAGCCCCTTAAGTCTATGATGTGGTTATTTTATAAAATAAGTACTAGGAAATGGGGTGGGGTGCGTGCAGTATAGCAGGGAACTAAATCACAGTGGTAGACGCCTTCCGCTTGAGCCGCATACCCAGGGCCCCAGTATGAACGCCTTAGGGCTCCAGTTGGAATTTAAATTTCCCTCTCTAGGGGCTAGAGTCACAGCACAGCAGGTAGGGCTTTTGTTTGCCTCCACACTGCCAACCCAGGGTTCAATCCCCTCATCCCATATGGTCCCCTGAGAACCACCAGGAGTAATTCCTGAGTGCAGAACCAGGAGTAACCCTGAGCATCACTGGGTGTAACCCAAAAAGCAAACAAAGGAAAACATGATTTTTTCCCCATCTGAAACTGAGATGATCCTTCCGGCCCCGGCCCCACGCAGAGCCTCACAGGGCTGACAGGAGACCTTCAGCCAAGGTCACATCCGGGAGTATGAAACCTGCGTTTAGTCCTGCGGTCCACGGCAGTCTGTGCCTCTCCCTGCAGACTCCTGCTTCCTGGCCAGGCGTGTCCTCGGACGCTGGGCTGGGGGCTCTGTGAGAACCACACGCGGCTTTACCAGCTGCTAGCTAAGCCACACGGCAGCAGGCAGATTCTGCAGGGTTGAACCGTTCAGCGTGCAAGCCCCAGTGAGCTTTAAGGATGACAGATTGATTTTTGCTTCCTGAAAACAAATTTAAATTGATGAGGCCTTGATGAATTCTTTCTCCCGTTCCGGGGTGGGGGTGGGTGTGCAGATAAATGTTTTAATCATACTGTGAATCAAAGCTGTTTGCCAGGTTCTCCAATGCAGAGAAGGCGCTGGATTTCCCCTGCCTTGGGAAGGGCCACTTGCTCACCACGAGCAGGGGGACAGTCCACTTTCGTCCTCAAGGCCTTATGCTCCAGCTTCTCAGAACTCAATTCGTCAACAAGGATTTATTTAGTCTTCGTTCTCTGGACCGCCCTAGGGGTCGGGTGGAGTTGAGAGTAGTCTATAGCTTCTCACTCCTCCATTGATACATTCAACAAATAATTATTGAGGACCAACACTGTTCCAAGGATTTGGGGTATATTGTCAAACAAATCTGAACACACACACACACACACACACACACACACACACACACACCCCAGCCATTCTGGGGGAATCCTATTTGGGAGAAATAGATAAATTAGCAAATTATATATTAGAGAAGAACTTTTTTTTTTGTTTTTGAGTCCCAGCCGGCAGTGCTCAGGGGCACTCTTTACCACATGTGATGCGGGATCGGCCACAAGCAAGGCGTGTGCTTGCTATCTCTCCAGTCACTATATATTCTAGAAGAAAAAAATTTTAAGTGCTGTGGAAAACCAGACTGGAGGAAGGAGATGAGGAACGCGGAGAAGATTGAGTATCGGTTTCACGTAAGGCGCAGCAAGCAAGCTCAGCACCCTCTCGGCCTCAACTGATAAACTGCAGCCTGTATTGAGTCAATGGTAGCCGCTATGGTGGGAGAAGCAACATAGGCCTAAGGGATGAAGGGGATCAGGGGCTTCTCAAACCCAGCAGTGCTCAGGACTGAGTCCTAGCTCAGGGATCACTTCTGGCAGGCCTCAGGGGCGTATGGGATGTCAAGAATCAAGGCAGGTTTATGCAAGGCAATAGGCCCCAGAACTGTTGCTCCAGCCCCAGGAGGACACATGGATTTGCGGAAGCATATAAGTTCTTGTGGTTTCACCATGGATAGGCGGCTTACCTAAGGCCACTTGAGCCAATTCTAAATGTCACTCCTGGTGTTAGTGTTGTCATGTTGTGATGACTGCAACGGTCATAATGGGTGTATTTGCTCTTTGGAAACTGGCATGCACCGCGAATCAAGGCTGGTTTTGCTTGTTTTGACCAGTGGACTCAGGAATCAATTTGTTGATGCTTTTAGATCTCTCCTTCCTTCTTCCTTCCTTCCCGCTTTCCTTCCTTCCTTCCCACCTTCCTTCCTTTCTTCTTTCCTGCCTCCTTCTTCCTTCCTTCCTTCCTTCCTTCCTTCCTTCCTGCCTTCCTTCCTTTCTTCCTTCCTGCCTCCTTCTTCCTTCCTTCCTTCCTTCCTTTCTTCCTTCCTGCCTCCTTCTTCCTTCCTTCCTTGCTTCCTTCCTTCCTTTCTTCCTCCTTCCTTCCTTCCTTCCTTCCTTTCTTCCTTCCTCCTCCCTCCCTCCCTACCTCCTCTCTTCTGTGTTTTCTCACATCTTCTTTACACCCCTGTGTTGGTGTTGCATGATCAGGGTTCCACACATGCTTAGGTATAATACCTGCACATCTCGGCATGATTACTAGTGGTTGCACTCCTGGTTCTGTGCTCTTATATCATTTTAGCTGTGCTAAAACTAGAGATGCCAGATCAAGTTCAGCCTTTTATTTTTTCTTTTTGTGTCACCCCCGGCGATGCTCAGGGTTTACTCCTGGCTCCGTATCAGGAATTACTCCTGGCGGTGCTCGGGGACCTTATGGGATGCCGGGATCGAACCCAGGCCAGCATGGGCCAGCTGTGTGCAAGGCAAACGCCCTACCCGCTGGGCTCTAGCTCCGCCCCAAGTTCAGCCCATTTAAAGGCACCAGGGCAGGGGTCAGGCGATAGCACATCTGGTAGGGTACTTGCCTTGCACGGAGCCGACGTGGGAACCATCCCCCAGTATCCCATATGGTCTCTCGAGCACTGCCAGGAGTAATTCCTGAGTGCACAGCCAGGAGTAACCCCTGAGCATTGCGGAGAGTGACCCAAAAAGCACACACCCACACACACACACACACACACACACACACACACACACACACACACAGCACCAGGGCAGAACTCATGGTCTCAAGGCATAGAACTCATGGTCTCAAGGCATGATGCTCACAGGCTTAAGTGGAGTCATCTCCTACCCTCTGGAGGGTTTGTTTGTTTTACTTTGACTTGGTTTTGATTTTTTGAATCACACACATTAGCAGTGCTCAGGGTTTACTCCCATCTTGGTGCTTAGGGTACCAGAAGGTACCAGGGCTCAAACCCAGTGGACCTTCATGAAAAGTTTGTATTCCAGGCCTTTGAACCATCTCCCAGTCCTTTTGTTTTGCTTTTTGTTTTCTTGTTTGTTTGTTTTTTTTTGGTGGGGGCACAGCTGGCTGTGCTCAAGGCTTACTCCTGGCTCTGTGCTCAGGTATCACTCCTGGAAGTACACAGGGAGTCTATGTGGAGCCAGATATTGAACCCAGGTCAGCCATGGGCAAGGCAAGTGCCCTGCCCACTGTACTAGCCTCTCACTCCAGCACCCTGGGTTTTGTTCTGGTTTTAAAAAATGGGACTGGAGTGATAGCACAGCGGTAGGGCATTTGCATTGCACGTGGCCGACCAAGTTCGATCTCCGGCATCCCATATGGTCCCCGAGCACTGCCAGGAGTAATTCCTGAGCGAAGAGCCAGGAGTAACCCCTGAGTGTCGCCAGGTGTGACTCAAAAGAAAAAAAAAGAAAAGAAATACATCTCAATGGATGTAATTTAAAAAAATTTTTAAAAAATTAGACGCCGAGTGTTACAATATTAATAATGGCAGGGATTATTAGGCACCATGTGTTATAGTATTAATAATGGCAGGGACTCAATCCATAAAACATTCCGGCACACCCCCACCCAGTGTCGGCTTCTCTCTACCACTGTCCCAGTGTCCCCACACTCTGTCCCCACACCCTCCCATGCTGTTTGTTTTTATTTTGTCTATTTATTTATTTGTTTGTTTGTTTTGCTTTTTGAGTCACATCTGGAGATGCTCAGGGGTTACTCCTGGCTCTGCAATCAGGAATTGTTCCTGGCAGTGCTTGGGGGACCATATGGGATGCTGAGGATTGAACCAGTCGCGTGCAAGGCAACGCGCTCCCCCGCTGATGCTATCACTCCGGCCCCCTGTTTGTTTTTGATAAGAACCAGTTGCTAAGCATTTCTCAGCTACCTCTGAATGGATCCCCAGGGTACACTTGTTTGTGCTCTAATATTAAGTAACACTTACAAGAAAGAATCACTATGACGCATTTTTAGAAAAAAAGATTTAGGAAGACAGTGTCTTGAAGGAGTTGGGTCAAATTCACCTACTAGGTCCAGAAGAGGACATGCTGGTGAAAACGATCGGGTTAGGTGACCGTGATTGATGAAACCCAACTGAAAACAGTTGCCAGGGTCAAGCATAAAGACGAGACTCAGGTGGCATTTCAGAAAATCTTCACCAAGCAAATAGCAAATTGCCTCTGACTTCAGTTTCCCAAAGGTGGGAAGGGATGTTTCCTAAAATTGAACTAAAATTATCTTGTCTTTCACGCCCCCACTAACATCATTCCTAGCTCTCTGAAAGCTTTGCAAACTTGGGCAGAGAGTCCACATTCATCTTTAAGGACTGGAAACTGGGTTCAGCATCTGTGTGATTGGAGTTATCTGGCTTTCTCTCCATGGAAACATGAACTGGAAAATAGAAAGTTGAAAGCAGACTGTCTGGGTGCTTGCCGCCCTTGCCCGGCTCTGTCACTGCTTTGCTCCCTGACAGCAGCCCTGTTATCTCCGTGCTCAATTCCCCACTTTGAAATTTTCAATTCTTGTTCTTCAGTCAGTGGTAGGTAAAGATGAGAATATGGTCATTGGGAAATATTCTAATCTCTTAAATGCAAAAGAGTTTCATGGCTTATGAAACTTGGGACCTTATTTTTATTCCAATTATGAAAATAAACATCTTAGAAAAACACGCAAAGGGAGAGGAATGCCCAAGACCCATTTCTGTGGTTGGGCCTTTTGCTCCTGCAGTGCCCCTTCTCCAGACCACGGCTCCAGCTGGATTTCCCACAGCAGACTGTGGTTAAGCTGGTGTCCAACCACTGGCTCCAAACATCAGGTGAGTTAAGGCTAGGAGAGAGTGAATGGGGGTGTCCTACTAAGATTCACTCTCCTGTGTCTCTCACCTCTGGCACCACTTGTCTGTGGCACTTCAGCCTTAATGTACCCACCAATTAGCTTCGTCCCCACTCAAATTAGTGTGTCTGGAACAGCAGGAAGGAGAACCACACACCTGGGCAGATCAGTGATCTTTAAATCCTTGATCACCAGCTCCAAAATGGGCCTGCAAGACCCACTTGGCAGTTACTGATGTGAGTCTCCTTATCACAAAAACTATTTCTCTTTCTCCCCCTGCTCCCCTAGCAGCTGCCGTGGCCATGATTGTAGGTGTTGCACACACACCTGGTTGTGATGCGGGATGGGGATCCCACTCCTGACCACGGTGCTCACACCTAGAGAAATTGACAGCCCTACAATATATATGAGCGCTATGCACACAGCAGCCATCACAGTTGTTCTGAATTGGAATGACTAAAAGTGTCAGGAAGGCAGGTGGGAACAACCAAGGAGAAGCAAGAGGACAGTGAATTCCCAGTGACCCAAAGACACACCTAGATCATTTTTAGTAAAAATAAATTGAAAGTACTAATGACCGCTCTTTCCTTGCCTAGCGCAACCATGGCTCGTGGTCCCAAGAAGCACCTGAAGCGTGTGGCAGCTCCAAAGCATTGGATGCTTGATAAACTGACAGGGGTGTTTGCGTCTCGTCCGTCCACCGCCCCCACAAACTGAGAGAGTGTCTTCCACTGATCATTTTCCTAAGGAACAGGCTTAAGTATGCTCTCACAGGAGATGAGGTGAAGAAGATCTGCATGCAGCAGTTCATTAAGATTGATGGCAAGGTCCGAACTGATATAACCTACCCAGCAGGTTTTATGGATGTCATCAGTATTGATAAGACTGGAGAGAATTTCCGGCTGATCTATGACACCAAAGGACACTTTGCTGTTCATCGCATTACTCCTGAAGAGGCGAAGTACAAGTTGTGCAAAGTGAGGGAAGATCTTTTGTGGGCACCAAAGGCATCCCTCCTTTTGGGGGGAGGGAAAAAAAAAAACCCTCATTTTGTGACACATGATGCTCGCACCATTCGGTACCCGGATCCCCTCATTAAGGTGAATGATACCATTCAGATTGATTTGGAAACTGGCAAGATCACAGATTTCATCAAATTTGACACTGGTAACCTGTGCATGGTGACTGGAGGTGCCAATCTGGGAAGAATTGGTGTGATCACCAACCGAGAGAGGCATCCTGGTTCTTTTGATGTCGTTCATGTGAAAGATGCCAATGGCAATAGCTTTTGCCACCCGCCTCTCCAATATTTTTGTGATTGGCAAGGGCAACAAACCATGATTTCTCTTCCCCGAGGAAAAGGCATCTGCCTGACCATTGCTGAAGAGAGAGACAAAAGACTGGCAGCCAAGCAGAGCAGTGGATGAAAAGGCTCTTTAAGGGCAAGGTTGGACAATGAAGAGTCCTATGCTTAAATAAAGCCGATAAAGTATAAAAAAAAAAAAGTACTAATGACCAAAAAAAAAATCTCTGTGATTAACAATTTATCACAATGGTAAAGACAAGCTCCAGACCTGAAATTCCAGTGTCTCACTCCTTTTCACTTTAGTCACGTTATTGTATGCAACCAACCTTTCTAAAAACAGGTGATCAACCTTTGGACAATTTTTTGGGGGGCAGAGGTGTTCCCTAAGTAGTGCTCAGGGTTCCGGAAACACTGGTGATTCTCTGCCAGGGCCTGAAACCAGAGTCAAGGCCACCACAGCCAAATGCCAGCAAGTGACTTACCTTCTTCTATGCTCTCTAGGGGCCAGAGAGTTAGTACAGTGGGTAGTGCATCTGTCTTGCTCACACTGACCTGGGTTTGAACACAGGCATTCTATATGGTCCACAGAGCACCGCCAGGAGTAATTCCTGGGTGCAGAGCCAGGAGTAACCCTGAGCATTGCCAGGTGTGACCCAACCCCCAAAAAAAAAGGCATTTGACTTGTGCTTTTTCTAGAGACACTCAGTTCTATTTTTGACGTTCCAGATTGTTATTAACACTTTCTGCTCAGGTCAGTGCAGGCAGAAAATGCACAGAGATGCACTGTCATCTTGGAAAGGAGTGTCAGGACCCACATTCATGGGGGAGAAATGTTGCTAAGAAGTGACCAGTACCCCCACACCTAACCCTCCCTTGACCTCATGGTCATGATTCGGAATGATGCCTAAGCACAACATCCAGGTAAATTTAAAGAGCTCAGCGCGGTGAGACACCACTTCCCCCAATGGAGTATCTAGACAAACAACACGTTGCCAACATAACAGAGGATTACCCAATGATATAAGTGGGGCCGCCTTCTGGCAGCAATGGGGGCTATGACATGAGCAATGGCAAAAGCAGACTAACCCACTTCGCTCTTCTCTTTGCCTGGGGAAACCAGGACTATGCTGACATTTTGAACTAAACACATGTCTGGTGGAGAAAATGGACTGTCAGCTACATTGAGCACATGCGATCTTAGATTAGAAAAACTGAAATGTGATCATATGTGCATAGCCAAGTGCAGACCCAGCGCATGCTAGCTTCGGTAGATACTCCACAGAAATTTGATACATGAATTTGTGTTATTGTCTCTTCTGGCCCAATTATCTGAATCTCCATTTTATGCTAGTTCATGCCAGTAAATTAGAGGAAAAGGGATAAGTGATGGGAATAAGTAAGAAATTCTCTTGAAACTGTGGGATTATCCACAACTGCCAACACTCCTTAGACTGAAAAGGACCACTATATTTTTCATGATGAATCATGTATTTGACTTTATGTTTTATTATTTGGGGGCTACACCCAGCTATACTCAGGGATTAGTCCTGGCTCTGTGCTCACAAATTACGGCTGATGGGCTCAAGGGAATATATATGGTGCTGGGATCTAACCCAAGTTGGCTGTGTGCAAGGCAAGTGCTCTACCCACTGTGCTATCTCTTCATCTCAGGGACTCTACACTACCTTTCCTCACACCAACAATTTTATTTATTGGAAATTGCTCATTTGTGCAAAGCGCACTTTTGCTCCAAAACTCTTGCCTATTAAAGTGTTTAAAATTCATTCCAAGTTGTGCTTCATTACCGCAAGATGACTCAGATCTGTCTGTCTGTGGTGTCAGGTAAAGAGGTTACAGTAGAATAGAGCCCACGTACCTGAATAGACAGGTTCTCTTCCTTATTAGACACACAAAGGTGGTTTCACAACCACGGTAATTTTTATTTCTGGTTCCATACACATAAGCATCTAAGACGGACAATCAACTACTGGACATGGATCCAATCCTTGGCATCCCAAATGGTCCCTTGAGCCCTCCAGGAGTGATCCCTGAGCACACATTCAGGAGTAATCCCTAAGCACCACTGGGTATGGCCCAATAACAACCCAAAAAAATTCTACAAGGTTTTGGGGTCAAAGAATTACAGCAGGTACAGCACTTGCCCCTCCACACAGCTGACCTGACCCAGGTTCAATTCCTAGCACCCTATAAGGTCTCCCTAGCACTGCCAGGAGTGATCACCAAGCGCGGTCTGAGTGCAGAGCCAGTAATAAGCCCTGAGCACCACTGGGTGTAACCTAAAAATAACAACCAAAAAAGGGGCAATCCTATTTTGTTCTTTTTTTGTTTTGTTTTGTTTTCATTCCCTCCACACATCCCCCTTTCTTTCACTGTTACGAGTGGGCGGTTGCACGCCTGGCTGAGGCACACAGCAGGGAGTGCACATGGAGACGTAGTAATTAGCACTTGGTCATGGTAGTCACCCAGGGTCACAATCCTCCTGGTAGCAGTGTTCACACATGTGCTCCCTGGGGGTCAGAGCTTTGGCTTAACAGAATCACATTCTTGCCGACAGGCTTGCTAGGAGCCACTGCAGAGCTCACACGCCTGCTCTCCGGGTCATCCTTCCCAGCAGTGGCACTCACACATCTCTTTAGTTGCACCCTTTTGGTGATGCTTACACACAACTGGCATGATGCAGCCAGAAATAGCTTGTAGCGCTGAGGGTTGAAGACAGGGCTGCCGGGATCAGACTGCAGAGCTAGTCGTTCTGTGCCTCGTGCATGTGGATCACTGCTGGTCCTTGGTTTTTTTTTTTTTCAAGTGAACTGATGATTTAAAAAGAAATGATTGAGGTACTATAAATTGCAGTACTTGAATGGTGGTGTCTCCTGTCCATAGTTCCAACAGCACACGCATCGCTAATAGACCAGTTGCCTTCCCACAATGGCACAAAGTCCCCTCCTTGTAACTTACGCACTCTCCCCATGAATTCAGTTCTGTTCATCTAATTTATTCATTTTTCTATTTTGGGGTCATGATTGGTGATGTTCAGATGATACTCCTGGTTCTGCACTCAGGAATTACTCTTGGCAGTGCTCAGAGATATATGGGATGCCGGGAATCCAACCCAGGTCAGCCAAAAGCAAGGCAAATGCCCTATCCGCTGTACTTTCACTCTTGCCCTGTGCATCTAATTTAAATTCAAAACTTTTCTTTTTAAAGTGGCCACTTCAAGGGGCCAGAGAGTTTAATACAAGCATTAAGATGCTTACCTTACAAGTGGCAGATCAGATTGTTTTCGGGTCCTCGGACCCACATGGTCACTTGGGAGCAACTCTCCTGTTCTGCTGTCTTTGGCCCTTTGTTGCTACAGTGTTGTGGGGTTTTCTTGGCGGGGGTGGGAGGGTGTCATACCCGGCGATGTTCAGGGGTTACTCCTGGCTCAGCACTCAGGAATTACTTCTGGTGGTGCTCAGGGGACCATCTAGGATGCCAGGGATCGAACCTGTGTTGGCTGCATGCAAGGCAAATGCCCTACATGCTGGATTATGACTCTGGCCCCATGGCTGTGTGTATTTTTAAGTCCCACAAATGAGAGAAGTCATTCTGTATCTATCCCTTTCTTTCTAGCACTAGTACTTGAACTTGTGATCATATGCCTAAAAGGTAGTTGCTCTAAACCACTGTTATTTTTCCCTTGCTCTAGATCCTAAGTCTGGCTTTATGGAGTCTGAAATTTAAGTACTTTGAGGTGCCTATTTTGCTATTTTGGATTTCAGGGGCTTCATCCAGTGGTGCTCAGGGGCACCTTCTGGCTATGTGCTCAGGAACAACCATGGTGGTACCCAAGGAAACATATTTGATCCTGGGGTTCAAACAGGATCTGTCCCTTGCAAACAGCTCCTTAATGCCTGTACCATAGCTCTGATTCCTTGAGGTCCCATCTTAAAAGAAAATGTGTGAAATTAAAATTGTATACGGGGGCCCGAGCGATAATCCAGTAGGTAGGGCGCTCGCTTTGCATGCAGTCAACCCGGAGTTCAATCCCCAGCATCCCATATGGTCCCCTGAGCACCACTAGGAGGTAATTCCTGAGTGCAGAGCCAAGAGTAACTCCTGAGCATCACCAGGTGTAACCAAAAAAAGATGAAAAAAATAAATAAAATAAATAAAATTGGATGCAAAAGTAGATCTTAAATCAAAAATAGGAAATAAATCATAACTTTAAAATTTTCACCATCCTTAGTTGGTCTGAGGGATATGAGTTATTTTTTTTTTTTTTTTTTTTTTTTTTTTTTTTGGGTCACACCCAGCAATGCTCAGGGGTTTCTCCCTGGCTCTGCACTCAGGAATCACTCCTGGTGGTGCCTCGGGAACCATATGGGATGCCAGGGATCGAACCTGGGCCGGCATGGGCCGGCTGCATGCAAGGCAAACGCCCTACCTGCTGGGCTATCGCCCGGCTCCATGTATGAGTTATTGTTAAACTGCTTAAAATTTTCATCATCCGTTTTACTAGCCATTTAGGGGTAAGAAGCAAAATAATATAAATTATTGTCGCCCTGCTGTGGGGGCAGGCTTGAGGATTGCTGGGAAAATGAGGACAATTGTGGAGGGAAGGGGCCATGGTGGTAGAATCGGCGTAGGAATATTGAATGAATATCAGTCCGTGCTCCATCCATGGCAACCCATATGGTGCCCTGAGCACCACCAAGAGTAAATCCTGAGTGCAGAGCCAGGAATATCCCTTGAGCAAAGCCAGGTGGGACCCAAAAAGCAAAAAAAGCATAAGTAGTTTTAATATAAGACATGATGTAAAGCAGTCTCATGAGGAATCTTAATTTATCTTTTTTAAAAAGTTTAACTGTTTACGGGCCAGAGCGATAGCCCAGCAGGTAGGGCATTTGCCTTGCACGCGGTTGGCCCAGCGCCCGGGTCGTCCCGGCATCCCATATGGTTTCCTGAGCACCGCCAGGAGTAATTCCTGAGTGCAGAGCCAGGAGTAACCTCTGAGCATTGCCAGGTGTGACCGAAAAAGCAAAAAAACAAACAAACAAACAAACAAATAAATAAATAGTTTAACTATTTAAAAATGTATTCAAATAAACATTCAATATCTTTGTTCTTAAAAATAAATAAAAAATAAAAATTTAATTATCTAAGAGTCCCAATAGCTCAAAGCACATGGTCCCCAGAGCACTGCCATTTGGCCCTGGTGGCCCCCAGCTCTCCTGGGCCTGCACGTTGAACAGTCCGATCTGGATGACCCAAGTTTTACTGAAGTGCTCCTTGACCCAATCCACCCCCAGCATTGCTTAGGAGGATCTAAAACAAAAACAAATAAACAAAAAAGTTGATCAACTTGAAAAACCAATCCAAGACCTCCAGGGAAAATAGTATCAAACTTCTGTTCTACTTGCTGAGTGACAGCTCTCCGTAATACTTCTTCCCTACATCTGCACCTCTCTATCGCCGTTGGTTACTGCTTTATGTGACAATGGCTTCTAAATGTCATTTACAGAAAATAAAATATGTTTAGGATCCTTTTCTCTAACATGGTCCTTGGAGGTAGTTATTTATTTTTTGTTTGTTTATTTATTTATTTTTAATGTTGATAGCTCTAATTCTAGAGCTAAATTTTAAAAATCTTTCACGAAATTTCTTTCATCCAAGTTACAGTATTTGAAAAGAATTTTTCAGAGATGTGTGTGTGTGTGTGTGTGTGTGTGTGCATACTATGCCTGAGGTCAATGTTAGAATTTCAAATACGCAATATATATGTTTTCTACACTGAGCTACATCCGTCTTGGCCTGGACTTATTTTGACTGGGGTTCAGCTCCTCTCTCTCCCTCAGGCTGGGGTTACAGAATATTTTGATGTCAGCTAAGTCATCTAGTCATAGCTGTCACCACACATGGACAGCCAGCAGTCACTTAAGACCACATGGAAGAGACCATGAACCACATCAACAAACCCCTCAAACCCATATTAAATGTACCTACTAATCAGCTTCCACTGCTTGATCCCCAAAAGGTCTGTGGCCATTCTACTATTGACACAAAGAAAATTAGTAACAAAGGGCAAGACCTATGGAATGGACACCTCAGTCCTCACCAGCTATGACTAATTGACTAAATGTATTTTTTCTATCTTAATAGTGAGAGGTCGGAGTGATAGTACAGAGTGGAGGGCATTTGCCTTGCATGTGGTAAAGTCAGGTTCAATCCCTAGCATCCTATATTGTCCCCAGAGCACTGCCAGGAGTAATTCCTGAGTGCAGAGCCAGGAGTAAACCCTGAGCATCGCGGGTGTGACCCAAAAAAAGAAAAAAATCACTAATTATTGAGGTATGGGAGAGATAGTAGAGTGGTTAAGGGCTTTATTCCCAGCACATTATACGGTCCCCCCTGTCTCACAGGAGTGATCCCTTAGCACAGACCAGGAATAGGTTCCTGAGCACAACTGTATCTTGAGCCTCCAAAAAAAATTAATCAAGGGGCTGGAGCAATAGTACAGTGGGTGGAGCATTTGCTTTGCACACGGCCTACTCGGATTTAATCTCTGGCATCCCATCTGGTCCTCTGAGCACCTCCAGGAGTAATTCCTCAGTGTAGAACAGGAGTAACCCTTGAACACTGCAGGGTGCAACCCCAAAAGAAAAAAATTAATTAATAAAATTTTAAATAAATAGAAAGCTTATTGGTGGTGGGATCTTGAAATACTGGAGTAGGGATAGTTGTTCTGCAATTTCAATATAATTAACTTAAGAATGAAAAGAAACACATAAATCATCTTACATAAATAATCTTACTAAAATGGGCAACTACGTGAAAACACTGCTAATGCTTCCCCTACTGAAAAGGAGCTGTAAGGCAAAGGGGCGGGGCGGCCACTGAGCTTTAAGCTTGTTAGCATGACTAAATCTTCTGTAGTTTTCCCTGAGTTTCTCCTGGCTTAGGTGCTGTTTTGTGTTCTCAGGCTCTTAGAAACTCTTACTGCCAACAGAACGCTGTCGCTTCTCCATTCACCTCATCTTTCCCACACCCCTAGCCTGGTTTCTGAAAAGTGGCCCTATGTAGACCCAGAACCTGGAATTCTGATCTTTCCCATGGCAAAGTGATGTGTCACTCATGTGGATCTTCTGGAAAGGATTCTAGGTCTAAGATAAGATTGTGACCCACCTGCTGAACTGTAAACACTGTCTCCCAGCTGCTCCCATCACTTCTTTTTTGTTTGTTTGTTTGTTTCTTTTCGTTTTTGGGGTCACACCAGCGATGCTTAGGGGTTGGTCCTGGCTCTGCACTCAGGAATTACCCCTGCCAGTGCTCAAGGGGCCATATGAGATACCTAGGATCAAACCCGGGTCAGCCACATGCAAGGCAGAAGCCCTACTCCCTGTACTATGACTGGTCCGACCAACTCTGGCCCAATCATTTCTAAAGGGCCAACCAGGTAGGACTCAGCTGTCTCCTTTTAAAAAATGTTTTGAAATCTCTTTGGAATGCCCATGGAATCCCCATGTTCCTACACCTTGGATTTTATACCTTGCACACCGTTGCTCGTAACTGGTTCCTCAACTGGCCAGAACCGTAAGTTCTATCCTGGCCCAACTTCTGAACCAATCACAACTGATGAGGCCGAAACAGTTTAGATGACCTCCATCCTACTTCACTGCCCACTCTCTCTTAAGAAAGAGGCGTTGGCTTGTCCCAGCTCCTTCTTTCTACAACCTATTCTACTGCCCATTATTTCCATAGTTTCCTAATCCCAATACTCATCATATTAATTAATGGAATTCAATGACTATCTTCTGAAATTTTCTGCATTATGCAAACTATTCACCACCCCTTCTTAAAACCCTTTACTTGGTTCCATGTAACTTTTTATCTACTCCTACATCTCAATCCAATTTCCCTTAGTTTTAGCTATAACTTCAAGAAATGACTCCTAAATCTACATTCACTTTGTATTTTTCAGTGCTGCTTAGACACTGTGTGTATGGTGTGTGTGTTTCTGTGTGTGTGCCTAAAATTCTGTACACCAAAGCTGAAGTCCTAATCTTCGTCCATCAAATTCTCTTCTGTCTTCTGTAAATGTTTTCGTGTCTTCTTTTAACAAATGTGTTAGACCAAACCCTGGTGAGCCTGACTCTGCATCTCTCAGCCCCCGCCTGTTCACTCCGCCTCCATGGCCATCTCTCCAAGTCCAGCCACCTCTTCCTTTCAGACCTATTTTCACAGTCTCTCAATTGCCTTCCCTGTCCCCATTGTTCCTCAGTCTAATTTTCCTGTGTATTATTGACTTTCCCTTACCTGCAACACAGGTTAGTGCACATCAGTTTTTCCTGTGTGAAACCCTTCTCACACAGAAAAGGACAAGGCTTAAATATAGCACAGCTGATAAGGCACTTGCTTTGGTAAGGGCACATGCTGCTAATCCTTGTTCAATCCCCAACACCATACGTGGTTCCGCAACTACTGACAAGAGTGAGCCCTGAGACCGAATCAGGAGCAAACCCTCAGCACAGCTGATATGGCCCCCAAATTAAAAAGCAAGAGAAAAAAAATGTTCCATACTGGCCAAGAAAGCAGCGGAGCTGGGAGGTGACTTGTCCTCTCTGTGTAAGAACTTGAGTTTGAGCCCCAGGACTGCAAGTTAACATAAATAAAAGCTTTCCATTCCATCGAGGAAAATTCAGACTCCTGATGTGTACTGGAACATTTACACATTGAGCCCCCCAATTTAAGTTCCCAGCCTGATCTCCATGGAAATCCCAGCTTCCTGGCCACTTGGGCCCACACAGGCCTCAACCCTGTGGTACCCTCAGCTCTCTGCTCTCCCTGTCTTCCTGAACCACTATCTCTTCTCCTAACCCACCCCCTTCTTACTTTGATAGAATCAGCCTGTCAGAACTATTGTGTTGGCCTGGAATGGTGTCAACTCTTATGACCGTCAGGTAACTCATCTGTAGTAGATGGAGACTTCTCTTTCACAAATACTGGGTCTTCCTCCTACTTGTTTTTCTTCATTCTTGGCACTCTGCCTCTGCTCAGTGAACTCATGGTTGTTGTGGAGGCTGTGGTTTAGAATCCTTGGGGACTTCATGACTCATTGTGGGGTGACAGCCTGAATCAGTAGAAAGGGACTTGGGTTTACCACCAAACAGACTTAGATTCAAAACCAAACTACACCACTCATCGGTAACATGAAGTTGATAAATTTACACATACACACACACACACACACACACACACACACACACACACACACACACACACACACACCCCTCAGTGAAGCCAGAATAAAGGTGATCTAATAAAGATTAAGTGGCAAAAGGGTGTTTGGTAATGTGTTAGGTCCTAGAATCTCTCAAATATAGATTGGATCTTACATTCTCTCAGCAAAGCGCACCCTGACTTTCTGTTTTCTAGCATGATAGTCTAGTATGACTTTGGAATAAAAAAATATACTTTTTTTTTTTTTTTTTTTTGTGGGTCACACTCGGCAATGCTCAGGGGTTACTCCTGGCTCTGCACTCAGGAATTACTCCTGGTGGTGCTCAGGGGACCATATGGGATGCCAGGGATCGAACCCAGGCCAGCACAGGCTGGCCACATGCAAGGCAAGCACCCTACCCGCTGGACTATAGCTCTGGCCCCAACTTTAATGTTTTCTAATGAGAGAATAAAACCCAGAGTTATCAGAGAAAAGAGATAAGTGCCAGGTCAGAGAGATAGTACAGCTGGTCAAGTGCTTGCCTTGCACACGCCCTACCTGGGTTTGATCCCTGCCACCCCTATATCCCCATAGCCCCACCAGGAGTGACCCATGAGCACAGAGCCAGAAATAAGCCCTGAACACTTCTGGATGTGACCCAAAACTAAGAGAGAAGAGAAAGAGAGAGAGAGAGAGAGAGAGGGCCTAAGTGTTAGTACAACAGTTAGGACATTTGCCTTGCATGTGGCCTACCCAGGTTCGACCCCAGCATCCCATATGGTCCCCCTGAGCACCACCAGGAGTAATTCCTGAGTGTAGAGCCAGGAGTAAGCCCTGAGCACACCAGGTGTGATCTAAAAAGCCAAAAGTAAAAAATTAAAAAAATAAAAGAGAGAGGGGCCGGGAGCGAGAGCCCAGCGGGTAGGGTGTTTGCCTTGCACACGGCTGGCCTGTGCTGGCCTGGTTCGATCCCCGGCATCCCATATGGTTCCTTGAACACCGCCAGGAGTAACTCCTGAGTGCAGAGCCAGGAGAAACCCCTGAGCATTCCTGGGCGGGACCCAAAAAGCAAAATAAATAAATAAATAAATAAATAAATAATAAAACAAAAGAGAGCGAGAGAGTGAGAAAAGAGAGAGGCGAGAGGTATGAGCCACAGAGACAGAGACAGAGACAGAGACAGAGAGAGGTTCTGTTGCACACCTCTTACCATGTCCTCCGTGTCTTTCTCCAAGCTTCTCCTGGGAAAGGCAGTATCCTTTCTCCATCACACCCAGCGCAGCTCTTGGCAAGAAGGACGCATCCTGTGTATGTTTTTCATCTATTTGGAAAGCAATTTCACAATCCTACACAAATTAAATTACACAGACCCTTTGACCTAACTATTCCACTTCTAGGAATGCATCTTACAGATAAGCTTGCACTAGTGTGCAAACAGATTAAGTCCAAACCAGTGTGGCTTGTGGTATTATTTATAATAGCAAATCAAGAAAACAAATAAACAGAAAAAAAAACCTAAATTAGACCCAGAATTAGAGGTTCAGTTATATCAAACAATAAATATAAACCAAGAATTATTCCTTGACATTAAAATTTCTCAAATAGGTCTCAAACATTGGTATCAAAAGATGAGCCAGATGGGTCAAAACGATAGTGTGGCAGGTAGGGCGCTTGCCTGGCATGTCACCAACCTGGTTTTGATCTGGCACCCCATTTGTTTTCCTGAGCCCACTGGAAGTGATCCCTGAGTGCAGAGCCAGGAGCAGGTCCTAAATACTACTGGGTATGACTCCCAGGCCCCCAAAAAGAAAGGAAGCTGGGCCAAAGCCATAGGATAGTGGGTAGGGAAGGTAGAGCATTTGCCTTGCATGCAGCCAACCTGGGTTCAGTTCTTACCATGAGTGATTCCTGAGCCGTAAAGCCAGGAGTAAGCCCTGAGTACTGCCAGGTGTGGTCCCAAAACCAAAATAAAGTCCAATATGATTGTTCAGTGAAAATGTCTAGGGTGTATATATATATTAATAAATTGTATTTTATAAAATAAATTTTATATAAAAAATATTTATATGTAATAAATATAAATATACATACACTAGACATTTTCACTGAACAATGTATATTGAACTTCATTATTTTCTATATATCATATTTATGTTTTATATATTATATATCATATATATTATATATTTATATATACATAAAATAAATCTCTTTTTATTTTATATATTTATATATAGTTTATTTTATAAAATAAAATATAAAATAGAATTTATTATACATATATACATACACGCACTATCAGCACAGTGCACACAAGAACTTATGCGTGAAAGAACCATTTCTTAAAGGACTTTAGAAAATTGTTTATAGTGATGATCTCACAAAGCAAAACTAAGGAACCAAATAAACAAACAAACAAACAAAACAAAAAATAAATAAATAAATAAATAAATAAATAAATAAAAGAGGAACAATTTTCATGTTTAGTGTTTACTCTCCATTACAATTTGAAATTTTCACCATGAGCAGAATCTAATTTTAGATTTTTTTTTAAATAACAAAATACACAGATATGGTTCTGCTCTGTGTGATTATTCATTTCCATCATCAGAACCAAGAACACGGTGAGTGGTAAGTGGCGACTCTCCTTTTCTTTACACTCAATAGGAGTTCAAAGACCAGGGGAACAATTTCCCGAACATTTGGTTGCATAGCAGGCATCGGTGTTTTATCAATGTCAGACAACTCCAGATGCATTTATAATCCCAACCGGAAGAGCCAGTTGTGGCTTGTTCTCAGCGATCAGTCCCCAGCCCCATCTTAACACTGTTAGCAGAGAGCACCTCCTCCCTGGGACAGACAGGGAGGCAGAGAACATCAGCTCTGCTGGTTGTCTGCAGACTTCAGGCTCTTTCTTCCCTGGGAGCCACGTGGCTGCCTTCACAGTTGTCCCAAAGCTGGCACCACATAAACGAAAAGGGGTCTATAACAGCAAGTGGTGGTGATTAATTTGAAGCTGTCATAGCAAATGTTTTTTTGCACTTTAATGCCAGGGAACTGTATTATTATTATTATGGGCTCATGTTCCTTTGCCAAAGCTCTGAGCTTGCTCCCAAGATACAAAACGACACAGAAAGCTTTCTGGTTGGCTCCCAAGAGCATCTTTTGAGACAGGACAAAAGGAATGTAGCCAAGTCAGCAAGGGCCCTCTGACCTCTCCAGGGGGAGCGCCAGGCCCTCCCCCGGCTGCCTGCCTCCCTGCTCTGCCGATGAGGAAGCCCTAAGCACGACCCTTCTGTCTTTAAAGTTGCCCAGCTGAATCCCAGTTAGACCTCTTGAGGTGTTTGAAATGTCTACGTAATGGTAGACACCCCAGAGAAAAGAATAGGAAAGAGAAGAAAAGGTCAAGATTCACTGCAGAGAACAGAAGTTGCTGACAGACCAAAACAGGTGGAAAAGAAGCAGTACAGAGGTTTCTAAGACCTGTGCCATCCAGATCTGAGTCAAAAAATAGAAACTGGGCTTCTTCCTTCCCCCACTTTCATGCTTACTGCTACTCCACCACACACACACACACACACACACACACACAGAGGCAAGCAGGCAGAGAAAGGGGAAGAGAGAAGAGAGAGGGGAGGATGTAGAATTGAGGGGTTTTTTGCATTTCAATAAAATATTTATTTCTGGCACGATCTTCCAGTAAATTACATCATCCAGCTCTCAGTTTGGTACCACGTGATTTAGGAAGGGAACAAACTTCAAGTGTGCTTTGTCTAAAATGACACTTTCTAGCTAGTTGATTTCTTTAGCGAGAAGTGATCTAGGTATTAGAAAAGATGGCAAGACTGGGGACCTGAACATTTCCTGTACGACTCTGTATCAGCTCTCTTATCTAAAATGTAAGTGAAATTATCCTTCCTGGTTCTATATTGTATCTCGGTGCCATTCCCGCCAGGTCTGGCACTTACTAAGCATCTGTAATCCTACCACCTCGTAAATATAGCAAAGCTTGTCTTTCACGTAAAATAGCCTAAGAATTGAGAACTTCTAAAGGTATGTAAGCAAAGAAACTCAAGTCTCCCTTGAGTCTCCCACTGTATCAGGGGGCTTCCTGGTTTATACGTTGTCGGGGAGCTGCTAGGGTCCCCAACAGTATCAGGACAGAAGTTCTCTTCTACCTCTGAGGCCACCGGGAACGGAAGAAAACTCAACAAGTCCGATGCAGTTCCAAAAAAGGCCTTTAATAGTACAAAAAAGCTCTACCACCGCAACCCAATATAATGAAAGAACTCTAGCTCTGGTCAGAACTTAGACCATACACGAGAGCCCAAGTCTCCCACCAAAAAAGGATCCCACCAAAGAGAAGTCCTACCAAAGAGGAGAACTACACAGAAAGGGACAAGTACCTCAAGTCAATCCTCTAATATACACCAAAATAATCCTAACTTCAGGAAGGTTCTGTCAACAAAGAAACCTAAACAGCTTCTAGATAGTAGAAGAGTGTAGAAAGGTGGGGCCATGCCCTATTATAGGTATAAACAAAGGGCTACCCAAGGACTAAACCCTTCTTCTATTATCTCTTATGTAAAACACTGGAGGGGGTATAAAGTAATACATCTTAATTTCATGGGCTTCATGTAACCTAGATGGTACCCACAAGGTCCTTCTTATTTATTATCTGCACCAGGGTGACTCTGAGTATTTCTGAGTATTTCTGAGGATTCTCTGTATACTGGAAGAGTCACACTCGCCTGCTTGAGGGCAAACTAGTATGATCCTTTCTATAATCTTAAACTTTAGTCTCAACGTAGCCAGGGTGGTTGTATCTTGGTAAATTCTAACTGTCCCATGCTGGGTTCAGTGGATATAAAGAGGAGCTGTGCCCAATCTAGAAAACATAGAAGTCTTAGTAGATGTATACTAAGTCCGAAGATACTCATTCCGAGTCAAGGTGACTTGTAACTGCCATGCCCTCCATCAGTGTTTACATTGAAGAGAGATCTCCTTAGTAAGAACATGTAAATAGATTAAGCTGTGAGTGAATAAAACAGCAAAGCTCCCAAGTTAGCTAGGCCTGTCATCCAACAATACATCAAAAGGGACACATGTCATCATCAGATAGAGAGATCTAGTGACTACCCTCTTGCATTCAACTCTTTCTTTTCACTGCTTTTTTGGGGATGGGGGGTCACACCCCATGCATGCTCAGGGGTTACACATCCTGGCTCTGTTCTCAGTTTGCAAGGCAAATGCCCTCCCCACTGTACTATGGCTCCTTTTTAACCAGTTTATGCTAGAATATATTTATAAATATTTAATTTATATTTATATATATACACACACATATATACACACACACACACACACACACATATATATGATAAAGTTACTAAAATACTAGCTAGAATAAGCCAATAGTAGAAACCCCTCCCCATCCCTGAGTTTGGAAGTTCTACTTTGCATTTCTAGTTATGCAGGTCAGACGCTGTGGTGATCAGTGGGTGCTCTGGGGTCAGTGATAGGGAACGCCTCCCAGCAGTGCTCAGGGAAACCCACACATTTTCTGTAGATAGACTCATATAGTAAGTGACTGATTGTGACATGATCCTTTCGCTCGGGCAGAAATGTGCTCAAGTTTATTTAAGATGGGGCCTAAGTCAGTATTTTTCCTTTTTTCTGGTGGAATAATATTCCATAGCATGGATATACCACTTGCTGGTCCACTGATGGGTACTTCAACTGTTTTGGACTCTTAAGAGCTCTTTGGCTCTTTTGGACTCTTAGAAATAGTACTGTTATGAGCATTCACGTGCAAGTCTTTGCCTGCACATATATTTTTATTTCTTTTCATTAATAGAATGACATTAGGAATGTCATTCTATTAATTCATTAAAGATGACATTAAGGAATGTCTGGGTCATAGGGTAAATTTATGTTTAACTTCTCAAGAAACTGTTCTCTAAAAATAACTGTGCTAAACCCAATGTTTTAAGTCTATATTGTGCAACAGGGTTTAAAAAACTTCCTGACCACAGCCTACCTTTCCCCTTCCTCATCTATACCCCAACTGGAACTTTATACTTTTTGTTTTATTGTTTTAGGCCATACCCAATTGAACTCAGGATTTAGTACTCACAGACATGGGGCAGAGCTGCTTCTGGCTCTCCCTGTGCCCAGCCACTCACAAGGCGCCCAGGAGGGATGGCGGGTTCTAGCCCTGGCCCGCCACCCCAGCAGAGCCCGGCAACAAGTCAGATGACCCCCCACTCCATGAGGGCCTCCATTTTCCACATCCAGACTTCCCCAGTCAGAACTCCAACCAACGGACCAGCCTATCACAGCCCGGCTCGCACGGCCACTTGCAGCCGCACATTTCATCAATAAATGCTGGCTTTTGAGATGACTACAAGAGTATGCTACCCGCACGGCAGAGCCTGGCAAGCTACCCGTGTCGTATTTGATATGCCAGATACCAGTAATAATTATAGACCTCATTCCCATGACCTGATGGAATGGTTTGAGGCTCTTTATATTCCTGGAGCAAGCAGGTGCCCTTGGGCTCTATTTGCATGAGACAGGACATATGGAGATGTTACTGGTGCCCGCTCAAGCCAATCGATGATGAACGGAAGACAGTGATACAGTGATTTAGTACTGGCTCCTCAGGGATCTTTCCTGGTGGAGCTCAGAGATCCATATTCAACGCTGGGAACAGAACTCAAGTTGGGGGCTGGAGAGAGAATACAGCGGGTAGGGCATTTGCCTTGCATGTGACCTACACAGGTTCTATCCTTGGCTTCCCAGATGGCCCTGTGCACCTCCAGGAGCAATTGCTGAACGCAGAGTCAGGAGTAATCCCTGAGTATGACTCGGTGTGGCCCTAAAACAAAAACAAATGAACTCTAGTTGGTCATGTGGAAAGCAAGTATCTAAATCTGTGTACTGTTTCTCTGGCCCCCAGGAAATGGACAATTTATGACCAAACTTAATGAACTAAAACAAACAACAAAAACAAACTTTTGTCTCTTCCGTGCTGTTTGTGTGCAGTTTCCATGTTGGACCACTCTAGCACAAGTTCCCAGCTGCTGGTCATCATGCCTCACTTTCTTGACATTTATCCCCCAGAGCTCCCAACAGGAACAAATGCTGCACTGCCACTTCCTGGAGTGTGGTCTCAGTTTACTGCTCCAGCAGCACTTGTCACACTGCATAAGCATCATCTGTTTGCTGGTCTTTGCCCTTTTGCTAAACTTGATGCTCCCTGTGGGTCAGAATTATACTTTTCCCTCAGCCAAGATCAGTTCCTGGTATCTTGAGAGTCTCAGTAAATATCTGATAAATGAATAAAGCCGCAAGCATAGAGCAGATCGCCTCCCCTCTTCCCTGCCTGGTCAAAGCTACAGTGGAACTGTGCATTGGTCAGTGCTCCCAGGGGCGACCTTTCGTTCACAAACCATCTTAGAAAAAGAATAATCTGATTTTTTAAGACAAAACATTTGTCGTTGCTTCCTAATTCTGTTTTGCTCAGGCTAATAATAAAATGAGTCACATTTCTTGGGTATATATCAGCTAAAAGCAGAGGGAGCCCAGCCAAGAATGTGTTAGATGGGGACTAGGAATCTTTATGTGATTAAAAGTAGGTTACGTGTAGTAATGAGGAATCAAAAATTACCCCAGTGACCAACAATTTAAAAACATGGTAAAATTCTCACCTGGTAAGGTAAGATTTGGGTCCCCAAGCCCTTTGAACAGGGACCTAATCTGACTTCATCCATGAAGATCTGGTAATAGCCCAGGGCAGGAAGGAGCAGGAATTGAGGCAATGAAGCAGATGCTTTCCATGAGTTAACTCTTAAGAGCCCTAGAGCTAAAGGCAGAGAGGAAGGGCCCTGTGCCTACCCCATTCCCACCCAAACTGCAGTGAATGCCAGCAACATGCAGGGCCCTGGGTCCTTGCTGCAACCCTGGATGGCTTCCTGTGGAGGGTGACTACAGTGTTGTATAAAGTCAGTGAAAAACCCCATCTGAGGAATTTGCATTGGTTATTTTTGGAAAAGCTATTTATTATTGCATGCTCCCCTGTCCGTTAGTGAACGCAAGTCCACCCACCACTTACGCTGCAATCACAGTGGCCAAGGACAAGGGTATTAATGGACACCGGTGTGACAGCAGCTCCTAGATGATGTAGCTGCGCAAGCGCTCTCTAGAGTAAAGACCAAACACATAGTAGAAGTGTACTTTTTAAGAAATTAATT
>JAJIBD010032301.1:0-144264 GCA_021461705.1 Cryptotis parvus
ACCTAAACTTCAATGTTCTCACCTATAAGATGGCGGTGTGGATCCATCTGCTTTGAGAGACCATTGTAAAGTTAAACGGTAATCAAATATGATCACCCTGATTCCCTCTCCCTCCACTTTGGAAGAATAAGGGTGTAGGTTCAGTAATTTAAGAAAAGGATCTTTGGGAATCTATTTACACACCGCTCTTTTCAGGGGGTAAAGATCCCAAAGACAACTGGTCTACCTTCTGGGACCCTCCAGACAACTGGTCTACCAACTGGTCCCTTCTGGGACCCTCCAATCTCTGAAGGCAGCAATATGCCTCCTTTGGGCAAACTGGACAATTCTACTCAGGTTACACTGGCCACAGGAACCCCTCTTCACCATTTTAGACACAATTGTAGATGTTAACTATATTATAATATGAAAAAGGTGAATGGATAAGCAAAAAAACTTGCAAACAAGTCGTTAAACTTAATTCAAAACTTATTATTCTATGGACATGTTATTCCCAAGCTTGAGAATTTGTATTGTGTTTTATAGCATGTAAATAACTAAGGCTGATCTAAAGGAAGCTGAAGAACAAAAAAAGCTGGAACTCAGCAGTAAATACGTTTGAGATAATAATAAGCTCCTTGGCTAGATATTCAAGACCATCCATCATGTGACTGAATACCTTTGAGATAATATTGAGCTCCTTGACTTGACATTCAATACCATCCATGATGTGATCTCTACCTGATTCTGCATCCTCACCTCTCAACACAAACTCCTCCCACCAAATTCAACCACACGGTTAAGCCACACCACCTCCTGGTTCTAATCTATTTTCTCTTTCCCATCAATATATACTTAGGGCCTTTGCACACATATCTCCCCACAACCCAAATGTTCTTCCACCCCTGACAAAGATATAAACACTTGCCAATGTTTCCAGACTTAGAGCAAGAACCAAGTAAATATGAAGTTTTTCATGACACTACCATATGTGATGACTTCCACTTCCGGACCTGCCCCCCATACCTGCTACAGATTGCCATTGTTTACATTTACATACAATCTGTTTGCCAGTGCCTGCATCAATACAAGACTACAATGTTTTAGTCTTCATTGGATGGATGAATGGATCAATGATAGATGGATGCATTGAAGGAGTGGGTAGATCTTTGTGGGAAACACTACAGTGATCTAATCTATCACTTACCCTGATAACATTAAATTGTTATTTTATTGCATAAATATTCATTTCCCCATTAGACTTTACCTTCCCTGAAGACAGGTTCCAGATTCTACATCTCCAAGTCTTGCCAATGCTCAATAAACATGTGTTTAGTAAATAAGCATTGCTTTGGATTGAAGTCAGAGAAGCCTCCTTCAGAATACAAAGGATAAATGCATGATGATAAAGATTTTCAAAGGTTGTCAAGTTCACGTGTTGATTTAAGGGAGCAAATTAACATGACAGCACCAACACTTCCAGCCCTTCCCAATCAGTTTCAGCAATTATGTGTACCCAGGGCAGGGCACAGCTGTTTGTGAAATGCAACACGAGAGAGGTCTCCCATTGGTTTGCTCAAAGGTCTTCAAGATATTTTTAGTCGACAAACAACCATGTGTCACTCATCAGGCATCCCATTAAACCAAATTGTACAACTTGTTAGACAGTTTTCCATATTAATTGTGAAGGCTCTGTATGTGTCGCCAATCCTGCTGGGCGTGGAGCCTACCCCCAAAGCCATGAGTGACATAAAGCTATATAGACTAGAAAATACCAACCTCAAGGCTCCACTTACCACTGTGATCTTACTCTACCCATGTCAGCACAATTTTTACAGGGAAACAACAACACAGACCCTAATTAGTTGGAAAATTCTATACTCTAGAACTCCTAAAAACATTGAATATTTGAGTATTAGATACCTTGCTTCTCAGTGATAAAATATGTTTTAAAACCATATCAAAAGAGACTACCTAGAATGTATTAATACTGAGATATGTGAACATTCTATGTCACTTGTAATGTCACGGGTTCCCCCACCACTGAGCACATGAATGGGAGCTTAGGGGAAGGAGGTGTAACACTTTGGTACACATCTTACATGTGCCTGGAGATTTTACATCACTGGAGCTGATGTGCTGACTTGGTGGTAGCTAAGGTGCAAGATAAACATTCCTCCCAGAAAAAGGCTCCCCCTCTCAAAGAGCCAGGACTCATTGTAGCAAAGAGTTGATCTCCCCCTCCTCAGCAGTCCCCTCCGCCAAGGTCTCCACAAGAGCAAACTCTAGACAGACAGAAACCAGTTTAGAACAAGGTGGGGGAACATGCAGTGGAAACAGAACCACATTCAAATTATTCACAGCAATTATAGCACATCTAAAAATACTTTCCAACAAGTAAAATATAAGCACTTTCTATGAAAATGTTCTAAAAGGAATTTTCCAAAGACCTAAACTGAGATGACATTCTTGAATATGAAAACATACACTGTATATTTCTTTACTCTTCTGCAACAATAATTCACTGACATAATGATATTTCAACCAGGCTCCTAAAAAACGATTTTAACAATGAGCGTCACTTGGAAAGCAATGCTACAAGACTGAAGCTCTGGGTAAAAGAATGGTATGAAGACCCCCTAGAGAGTGAATTCCAAATGTTGACGTTTCTATTACTCTAAGCTCTGGATGGTTTGGTCAGGGTATGGCAATCCCTCAAAAGGTCCCTACAGGTAAGTCGGGGCTCAATCGGAAAACCAGGAAGTCAGAAAGATGAGCCAAGGAGGGAGGTGAAGACTTAGAGAACAGATTGAAGGGTATTATGCCCCTCTCAACTCACCTGCAGATGTCACTGGAAAAGAATATTCACAAATTCTCCTCATTCCTCAGCTCTATAGGATGGGAAGAGTATGATATAGATCAGTATAGCACAGTGGAGTTAAAGAATACCTATTATGCATGATAATCTAAGTATGAAGTGTCCTTTCAAATCAATGGGGGAATAGTTAGGCTTTTTTGCAAAGGGCACTGGATAAAAATGGTTATCAGGGAGACTGATGATGAACTGACAGGCAGACAGAAATTCCCAATGCACACAACACATAAAAGCACATTTTCAGTGAATTTTTAAAAATCTAAACATAAAATAAAAAGGCTGCAAAACCACTGAAAGGAAATTTAAGAAAAATGTTAAGGCAAAAAAGACATTTTTTCTAATGAAACAAAAAATTCAAGCACCACAGAGGGGAAGGTGGGAACTGCCAAACCTGATTCTAGAAACCTGTAAGACTTCTTGAGTTAAAGTGCATGTCATAGTCGTGAACATATCAACCAAAATTACAACGGAAAACGGACAACATCCACAATATGCTGATAGCGCCAACAAATAAACCATAAAAAATACATAAGCATCCAACTCATTAGTAATGAGCCCAGTCTTACATAGTCAGTTCCCAAACGAGAAAATAGAAATTGATGAGATGAGGGGATGAGACATGACCGAAGACTGCAGCACAAGCTTTGCAGGCGGTTCAGGGTCTCTCCCTGGCACTGCAGCACCCGCGTGGTCCCTATGCCACTGGCAGGAACAGCCTCTGAGAACGGCACCAGGAGTAGTCCCAGAGTACAGCCAAAGGTGGCATGAAGACAAAGCAAGAGATAAAAAGAGAAAGACTAGCAATGGCCTAGAAACCTATAAACAGGGTCTTTAAAAAAAAGATTTTCCTTTGGGGCCAAATTTTTCTATGTTAAAATAAGCAACTATCAAGGCAATATTTTTCCTATTGGTTCTGGAGGAAAGTGGAACTCTTGACCATTCATAATAAAAACTTAAGCGAGGCAATGTTTTGGGAAGACAATCATTTAATATATACTGAAGAGCATAGTCCTTGACCACGCAGTTTATTTTCCAGGAATTTCTAATTCAAAAAATTATTCACTCAGAAATACATAACCACATGACTTTGATAGAATAATAAGATAATAAAATTGGGAAAGGCAGTAAATACATTTAATAAATGAAAGATGTAAATGTACTAAGTGTGACAAAGCCACATAACGGATTGTTTCTCAGTCAATAGAAAGGCTGAGTTAGGTCTAAATAAAAATTATATGAACAGATGTCCATAACATGAACACATACTAACACTTCCATTTGAATTCAACACTGTGAGGTCTGCATATAACCATTTCTATTTTACATCTGTTTCTTCTTTCAAGAAATAAAAGATGATAAAATGAGAATGTCCCATAATCATTTATTTTCTATATTAATGTATCTCATGTGTGGGTTACATCTCTATGTAACTCATATTACATAATTTCAGAGTAATTATTAATACTACCATCAATGATTGCTTAGTAATTATTGTTGCTACTAAAAGTTATTACTTCTAAGTTTTAAAAAAAATTTATATTTCATGGCATTGGTTTCAGTGATGTCTTCAAAGCTTTTACTTCAACATAGATTAAAATAAATAAGCAAATGGAGTACATTAAATAAAAAAAATCTACATAGAAAAATAAGTTTCATTAAGAAGAAAAGATAGTGTCAGAGAAATAGTACAGTAGTACAGAAATTTGCATAAGGCCAACCAGGGTTTAATCCTTAATGCCTCAAATGGTCCCCCAAGTTTATCAGGAGTGGTCTGTGAGCATAAGACCAGGACCAAATCCTGAGCACCTCTAGATATAAAGAAAATATCACATGCCATGTATCCAACAATGGGCTTATAGTCAAGATATATAAGAAACTCACAAACTCAACAACAAAGAAACAGAAAAGTCCATCAAAATATGGGGCGGGGCCAGAGATAGTATGGATGGTGGGGAGGGTTTTTGCCTTGCATGAAGATTACCTGGGTTCAAGTCTCAGTACCTGCATGGTCCCCTGAGAGTAACCAGAAGTTATCCCTGGAGCACTACCAGGTATGCCCAAAAAATATATATGTGGGGAGAAAATCTTAATAGATACTTCTTCAAAGTGGAAATATATATAACCACAGACAACAGGAAGAGGAAGAAGAGGAGGAAGAGGAGGAGGAGGAGGAGTGCCTATGGAAGAGATGGGCAAGAGGCAAACAGGACATTAGTGTTGGGGAAAATGCACTGGTGAAGGGATGGGTGTGGGAATATTGTATGTCTGAAATTCAATCATGCACATATCATGGTGATTCCATTTTAAATTTTTAAAAAATGTAATGCCCATCATCACATATTTTCAGGAAGTGCAAATCAAAACAACATTCAAATATCATCTCACACCTGTGAGAATGGCCTATTTCAACAAGATCAGAAACAAGTGCCAGAAAGAATGTGGAAGAAAAGCAACCTTCCTATACTTCTGGGAAATATAAATTCATCTAACTTTTATGGAAAATGGAAGGGAGATTTCTCAAATAATAAAAATAAATCTACCATATGATCCAGCAATTTCACCCCTAGGTATCTATCTGAAGAATATTAAAACACTAATTCAAAAGATACATGTATACTCAAGTTGAGTGTAGTGCTACTTACAAAAAGCCAATATATGAAAACAACCAAAATGTCCCGCAACACATGAGCGGATGGCGTAGATGTTGAGTATTTATGGTGGTATAGTAATCTATTCAAAAAAGGTGAAATTTTGTGTTTTATGCATGGAACTAGAATTTCATGCTAAACCAAAATGTCCAGAGGAAAAGTCAAATGCCAAATTATTTCAATCATATCAAGAATATGAAGAACCAAAGCAAGAACCAAACCACTGAATAGATCATATTGAATGAAAACAAACCCTTAGACTCTGACAACAGAACCTACTTACAAGAATATTTGTAAGGTGGGAGGAGTGGGTTTAAAGGGTGGATGAACCTGATGGTTGGGTAGTGTCTATAGTATGGTGATATACATTTTTTGAAAAGGTGTAAAACTGTTTACCTAAAATGTATACAGTGCTAAAGACCAATGTTACCCAAATTTAAATATTTAAGAAAAATGAAAATTTGTTTTTGTAGTTTCTTCTTCTTGTTGTTGCCCTTCTAAACTCTCAGATACAGAGACTACAGATTTTTCTATCTTCCATTTGTTGTTGTTGTTGTTGTTAATTCTGCAATTAGTCATATAGTCAGTGTTTCCCACAATTACTTGAGTTAATATATTTTCAGTTATTTGAACAGTCTGAGTGTTTTTTGCTAGTTTTTGTAGTTTCTTCTTCTTGTTGTTGCCCTTCTAAATTCTCAGGTGCAGAGACTACAGACTTTTCTATCTTCCATTTGTTTGTTGTTGTTGTTAATTCTGCAATTAGTCATATAGTCAGTGTTTCCCACATTACTTGAGTTAATGTATTTTCAGTTATTTGAACAGTCTGAGGGTTTTTTGCTAGTAGATTTCTCTTTAGAGTCTCAAGTGAATTCTTCTGAGTCCTGGCACACAAATAACAGCCTTTAATAATTGAATTAATAATACCCATTAATAATTGAATGGCAAGAGTTGACAAATATAAAATCTTTGACTCATGTTTTCTTTTATCAAATATACTCCATGTTTCTCCATTTTCTCTTGGGATGAAATATTACTTTCTAAAATTCTGGCAATAATCTGAACATTTACTATATATTACTTTTTCTTTATAGCCAATGAATTTTACTGACAATGTATCTCTTGTCTTCCCATTGTTCATCAATTTGCTTGAGCAGGCACCAGTAACATCTCCATACACCCCCTGTCACATACTAGTGTAGCCCAGGGTGTCTGCTCGCTCAAGGAACAGGAAGAGCCTCAAACCATTCTTTCAGGTCATGTGAATGAGGTCTATAATTGGTACTGTTTTTGGCATATCAAATGCAACATGGGTAGCTTGCCAGGCTCTGCATGCAGGTGGGATACTCTTGGTAGTAGGTAGGCTCTCAGTTCATGCATTTACTGATGAACCAGGGAGAGATGCAATGGGGGAAAGATCGGCTTTTATTTTGGGTGGAATTCTGACAAGTTGTGGAGTCTAGATGTTAAAAATGGCTCCCCCTCATGGTGCGGGGGTTCCTCTGGCTTCTTGTGAGGCTCTATTGGGATGACGGGCCAGGGCTAGAACCCGCCTTCTCACCCGGATGCCTCATAATCAGTCGAGCACAGGGGAAGCAGGTAGCAGCTCTGCCCTGTGTGTCTGTGTTATTCACTAATATCTCAGTAATATGTGTACTTTCAAAATACCATTGTAGGGCCGAGCGAAAGCCCAGCGGGTAGGGCGTTGCCTTGCACACAGCCAGCCCATGCCAGCCCAGGTTCGATCCCGGCATCCCATATGGTTCCCCGAGCACCGCCAGGAGTAATTCCTGAGTGCAGAGCCAGGAGAAACCCCTGAGCATCGCAGGTATGACCCAAAAAAAAAAAAAAATACAATTGTAAATCAGTTTTTGTTTTAGGAATGCTTTCTTGTATAGTTTGGGTATTTATTCTTTTACTAAGGTTTTGGTTCTGTTCCTCAGGGACTATTGTTCATATCTTTTATTGTCTTTGCTTAAGACTCTTTATTTTCCAAATCCTTTTATTTTAATTTCTCCTTTTTACTCTTCACTTGATCACTTGATCACTTGAATCCTGTTATTCATCGACTTGCTTGAGCGGGAGCCAGTAACATTTCCATTGGACCCTATCACGTGCCAATGTATCCCAATGGCATCTGGTTGATTCGGGAATATGAAAAACCTCAAACCGTTTCTTTTTATCCTTCCTTTTACCCTTCATTCCTACTAAAATATTTATAGTGCCTTTATTTTTCTGTTATTTTAAGTTTAGTCTTTGCTTATGATTTCTAATTCTAATTTGAAATTTTTTCATCTTTTGGATTATGGTGTATTTTATTCATTTAAAATAGAAAATTAATCATATTTGGTGACATATCTCTTTGCAGAAATGTTCTTTGTGTTCCTTATTCTTTATTCTCTTTAAGCAACTTTTATATGAGATTTGTCTTGACTCTTTCCTATGAACCTTTTTATTTGAAAGTAAATATCCTAAAATTTTAGGGGTTCATTGCTGCGCCTACAAACTCTAACTTACCAGAAATCTTCCCCTGCTTTTCGAGAATTCCAGTCTTTTTCTTCTCCCACTTTTTATCTGGACCCCATCTTCTTTAGTCTTTATTGGCACTGTTTGTTGAACTTTGATTCCACAATCATCAGTTCTCAACAGTCTGTACCCTTGCATTCTTGATTCTGTTGAACTGAAGAAAATCCTCCTGAGATTTTTTCAGTAAATTTTGTGTGGGATGTAGAGAGATCCAGAGTCTCCTAAGTTCTGGGCTGTGCTGGGTTTATTTTCCCTCTCTAATTGTAGTCTCTATGCAAATAGTCCCTGATATTGTTCTGAATACTTAGATGTTCTGGACAAACTTTAGAGGGGCTGAAGCTATGAAGAAAGAAAGAAAGAAAAAGAAAGAAAACACATATATACATATATAATACATGTATATACATATATATTTTTCCTCCCTCACTAAGGAAAACCTTAGAATTCCCCAGAAGCTTTCCACTTATCTATCCCACCAGTGTGGAAGATTGATAAAACTTGGCTGACATGTTTTGGGAGAGAGTTGTACTTGACAGAAGATAATGTCTTTAAACAAATTACTTTCTAGTAGACCTCAGATACCATGGCAGTCAGATGAAGAAATGATAACCTAATGCTAACTAGGTAGACTCCAGGTTCCCAAGGTGGAGGGAGAGGAGGTATGATCTTGACAGAGAGAAGGAAGATTGCAAGTTGGTAGTAGTGAGGGCTGGGCAACCTTGGTGGGAAAGAATAGTTACAGCATCCATAAAGACAAGGAAACATGCTAGTCTTTCCAGAATAGGGCAAAGAAGTGGAAAATTGGGGCTAAAAAGAGAGGGAAATAGAGCTAAAGAGAGGAAAATTGGGGGAAATATCAAATAAAACTAGAATTTAGAATGAGGGAACTATTTTCACACCCTTACACAACCTCAAATGCAAAGAGACAGGAGGCTGACCAATAGAGGTGGGATAAAGGTCTTGCTTCCAAGTAAGAAAAGTCTAGTGCAAAAATACCAAGCAGCTTGAATGGCCTTGTTGAAGAAGCAGGTGAGACAGTTGAAAGCAAAGAGACCCTAGGAGGCAGAGATTTCACAAAGGCAACTTAACATTACTATAATACATTAGAACACTTTCCACATGCCTAAAATTGGGTTAACAGCTAGCTACTCAGCCTCCCATTAGTATTTCTATTGTAATTTTTAGTTGAATAAATTGATACACAAAGAGATAAAGTGATCTGATGAGAATAATATGACAGTTGGTGCAAGGTCAAAGCCATCTGTCTGCTCTAAAGCCTTTACTCCTCACTACTGAGCTTGTGTCTAACTTTCAACGCTGCCATCAGCTGATTGTGTCAGCCTGTTCAGACTGCTTCACCTCTCTGAATCAAAATTCCCTCATCTCAGAAATGAGAGGCTTCATTCAAGTCATGAGCATTTAATATCTAGCGTGCCTCCTTGTGCATAGAAAACCCTTAGTATATTGGGCCAACTTCTCATCCATCACCAACTGTCATCTGTGCATAATCTTCTAAGCAATCATTAATCTACTGCCATTCTCCATATTACCTGCTTCATTCCTTCTTCATTAAATCTATGGAAACTGTCTGGAAAGAAGAGTTATATGGCATTCATGGTGAATACATGGAGAAAGATTACAGTTTCAACAATGAATTCCAATGACTTTCCTCCACGACATTTCAGAACAGATGAGACATTTTGCTTTTCCAGGAGTATCAAATGACATTTGGAAAATTAGGCTTTGTCTTACTTCAGTGAGATAATCCATCTAACCCTTAAACATTTGGCAGTCAATAAACCTCAATAAAAAAGACCAATTGAGAGGTATGCCCTCTAGAACATCCTCCAATATCTTTTCTAAAAGTCATGTTTGAGGCTTGGTGATATTGTATAAGACAGAATAAGATGGGGGTCCTAAAATATAACCACCAATGGATTCTTAGTCTTGATTTTATATTTTTAGCTTCAGCCCCTATCCATGTTCTTCACATTTAAGGAAACTGATGCTCAGAGGACCAGAGAAATGATACTTGTGCAAAAAAAATCTATTTCTATTTCTAAGGCTCTTTTACTCTTCCATTTCATCCTCCACATAAGATTATTATTTTTAATTTTATTGCAATCTAGGTGAGATGATCATGATAGTGTTGGAACATATGGTGCTGATGTACAAAAACACTGCACACCACCACCAAAGCGCCGGGGCCCTCCATCACTGTCCTTACATCAGCTCCAGCCTAGTCACCATTCCTCCCAACTCTCCCCAGTGCTTGGTAATCAGTTTTGTAATCCACACTCAAGGGCTTATTAATTTTTATATTGTCTTTTTCCCTTGTTTTGTCTCTCTGTATTCTACAGGTTAGTGGGATTATCTCCCTCTGATTTATTTCACTTAACATGGCACTCTCCAGGGGCTGAGTAATAGTATTTGGTGAGGGCATTTGCCTTCTGCGTGGCCAATCTGGGTTCAATCTCTGGTGTCCCATATTCCCTCAAGCGCAGCAGGAGTAATTCCATAGTACAGAGTCAGGAGTAACCCCTGAGCACCCAAAAGCCAGAAACAAACAAACATGGCACCCTCAGGTATTTCCATATTTCAATGAACAGCATGGTTCCTCTTTTCAAGAGCTACATAGTATTCCACTTGTATATAGATACCATATCTTTAACCATTCATATGTCAATTGACATTTAGATTATTTCCATATCAGCTATTAACTAAGCACTAGAATGAATGGGGATGTGTATATATCTTTTTAAGTCAATATTTTGTGGGTAGATGCCAAGAATTAAGGGTACTGAGTTGAATGGGGATTCTATTATTACCTTTATGATGAATCTTTGGACTTTTTTTTAGAGATGAACCAGATGACATCCCTAGCAACAGTGAATGAGAGTTCCTGTCTCATCATACACCCACCAAGACTTGTTATTTCTAGTCTTTTTGATAAATTCCATTTTTCACTAGCACAAGGTGCCATCTCATTCTAGTTTTGATTTGTATTTCCATGATAATTAGTGATGGACAACAGGTATTTTGATATACCTTCTGGTCATTCATTGTCCCCCAAATGAACAGGGAGACTATATTCACATGATCTCTTCTCCTGTTTATATGACTGGATATTCTTGAATCCTAGTCAAGAGTGGTCCCACGTTCTGCAAACCTTCCATTAGGAACCAGGATCCATTATTAGAAACAAGTCCTTTCTCCACTACTAAAGGGGCTTAGTCTGTGCCCTCAACAGAGTAGTCTTTGTTTCCTTCTTGGAATGATTGAATTGTCCCTCACAAGATTAAGAGAAATGAGAATGTTAAAAGCTAGGCACAATTCCGGAATACTGTAAACTAGATAGCCAAGCAAAGGTTGAAACTTCAAAATGAGCTCTTTCTGTTCACAAGAAGCAAGAATCTGAGGTCCAGTGGGCTAAAAGTTGTTAGGACCGGAATCAGTGGGATTCTACTGGCAAAAGCAACAGAAACAAAAGATAAAATCAAATGGAACTACATCAAAAAAAGTTTCTACATGGCTAAAGAAACATAGGTTAAAGAATAATCACACTCTATACATCAGATGAAAGGTTAATATTCAAGCTATACAAGACACGCAACAAAGATCAACGTGGATCAATGAGTATCTCTAGATCCTGGGTGAGATGTGTTCCTTGGAAAACCAATAAGATTGAAAGGGTGATCAGATGGCAGATGGAGCAAGGACCTCATATGAAATTCTTGGCTAACAGAAATGGGCCTGACAACATCTGGTCTTAGTTACAAATTAATAATTTTTTATTTATTTATTTTTTATTTTTTATTATACCACCGTGAGACATACAATTAAAGGTGCTCATAATTGGTTATTGGTAGTACAGTATAACAGCACCCATCCCTCCACCAGTGCCCCATTTCCACCACCAATACCCTACCCCCTCCACCCACCCCAGGCTGCCTCAACAGCAGGTAGCCCTGTTTCCCTCTATTTCTCTCTCTCTGTCTCTGCATCTCTCTCTCCCTCTTCTTTTACACATTGTGGCTAGCCCTGCAGATATTTAGAGTTTATCCCTTAAGTCTCTTGTATATTCAATGGTGAGTTTTAATCTGCCATTACCATTTCCCACATTTAGTAAAACATTGGTATCTATTTATATCCTATTAATGAATGCAGTCATTCTATATCTGTTCTTTCCTTCTGACTAATTTCACTCAACATGATAGTCTCCATGTCCATCCATTTGCAGAGAAATTTCATAATTTCATCTTTTCTGACAGCTGCATAGTATTCCATAGTGTAGATGAACCACAGTTTCTTTAGCCAGTCCTCTGTTCTCAGGCATTTAGGTTGTTTCCAGATTCTAGCTGTAGTGAATAGCGTAGAGATGAATAGAAGTACAGATAGTGTTTCTGCTATGTGTTTTCGGTCTGGGTATATTCCCAGGAGTGCTATTGCTGGATCAAATGGGAGCCCAATGTCTAGTTTTCGGAAGAATGCCCAAATTGTTTTCCAAAAGGGCTGAACCAGTCGGCACTCCACCAACAATGGATGAGAGTCCCTTTTCCCCACATCCATGCCAGCACGGCTGTTCTTGCTGTTTTGGATGTGTGCCAGTGTCTGTGGTGTGAGATGGTACCTCATTGTTGTTTTGATTTGCATCTCCCTGATGATTAAAGATGAAGAAATTAATAAATTTAAGGACTGGATTTGTTTAGCTAGCTTCTGCGTCTTCTCAAGATTCCCTTGTTGGAATACATGTACGCCCAGTGCCTCTGCATCTTGCCTGGAGCCACTTTGTAGATTGAGGGCAGGAAAACTGTTTACTCTATGTGGCAGATTATCTTACCATGTATGCTATGTTAGCTAGTATAAATATTTTCTCTCATGCTCCCATGATCTTCATGGAACTGGTGAAATCTTACCAGTATTTTCATCTGGCTCTGTTGGATCTCTCATTATAATCCACTGTATCACTATCTTCCTGTTTATCATCGATTTGCTCAAGCGGGCACCAGTAACATATCCATATAACCTGTCTCATGCAAGTAGAGCCCAAGGGCACCTGCTTGCTCCAGATTATAAAGAGCCTCAAACCATTCCATCAGGTCATGGGAATGAGGTCTATAATTGTTACTGGTATCCTGGCATATCAAATACGACATGGGGAGCTTGCCAGGTTACTCTGCCGTATGGGTAGTATACTCTGTAGTCATCTTAAAATCCAGCATCAAGATAAGCACAAAATTATATGAAACTTTACATTAGCAAAATTTTTTGGTATTAATTTTTCTAAAAAGTATAATAGAGTTATAATTAAATCAAAGAGAAATGTTGTTTGCCTCCTGTCAAGCTTAGAGCATGGCTCTGTAAATTCTAATAGCTAGTACCCAAAACAATCCTGAATATAAGGATCTTGTGGGGCTTGGGAAATATATACCTAGCTGTAGAATGTCTATGGTACAGATACATGCCTTTGAATTAATCCTGAGTTGTTTAATCTCAGATGCCCTCCCCATTTCTGCATAGGGCCTTCAGGGAAATTTCAAAGGCAAATCTTGGTGAAGACATATTAACATTTCAATGGGAGCAGGTGAGATCCTGGGGAAGCAAACCTGAAAGAATTGGACTTGACTGTGATCCATATTTGTGAGCTGACTCAGGCCAACAAGAATATAAATATAGCCCCCTTCTCTGATTCGCTCTCTTCCTCTTCACCCTCTGCCTCTGCTCTCTTCCTCTCTGCTAAGCACATGGTAGTAGCCATCTTGGCTGAGGACCCAAAACCCACATGGCCTGTGCTCAACTAGGAACTTAAAGTTTGGGGGTTTCCCTGTTATTGGATTGTATTGCCAGAATTTGTATGAGTAAAAGTTTTTTTGGAATTTTGCTGGATTCACGAGTCTTTGTCTTGGTCTGCTGGCTGCCAATCCCCTGGAGCATAGGATCCTGTCCTGCTCCCCAATTTTGTTAGGGAACCCAGTGTTCTCTGACACCTCCTGAATCATGAAATACAAAACAATGAGTTGAAAAAATCAAATTATAGAAAGTCTAGAGCTAGATGAATTCACTAGAGATTTTTTACCAAATGTGGGAGAATTATTACCAATCTTCTCATAATCATCTTAAGAGGAAGAAACTCACTTTTACAAGGTCCAAATTACCTAACACCAAAACCAAATCAGAATGTTACAAGAGGATCCAAAGAGATAGCCCAATGGTTAAGGCATAAGTCTTGCATATGGTTGACCCTGGACAAAATCCAAGCACCACACATTTCCCAGCATCATGAATATCGGCCTGGAGGCCTCCACCCAGTTCCAGGGTGGCCCATGTAATTCTGATACTGCAGGGGCTAACCATCACTTGTATCCTCAAGAATCACTGTATCCTCACATTGAACCACTACCCTGGTTATCTGAGAACCACCAGGAGTGGCCCCTGGACTCCCACCCTGATCAACATTTGGGAGCTTCCCACTCTAGAAAAGAAAATTACAAACCAATGTCCCTAATAAATATAGGCAAAAACTTCTCAACAAAATAACAAACCTCATTCAACAGCACATTTAAAGTTATCATGCACTATGATCTGTAGGATTTATCATGAAATGCAAAAAGAGTTACACAGGTGATACCAATTTGGTATAGTGCACTGATTGAAAAAAAGATAAATCATGAGACCATTTTCATAGAGCAAGAAGAGGCATCTTACAAAAATGCAACATCCTTTAGGACAAAAGCCAACAAATTAGACATAGAGAGGAAAATACTTGAGGGGCTGGAGATGTAACAGATATAACTCAGAGGGGAAACACATGATTAGAATGTATAATGCTCTGGGTTCTGTTCCAACACCCCCACACACACACACAGAGGCTACGCTTCACATAATAAAAGCAATTATATGACAAACACAAAACATCTTAAATCATAATACTAAAAGATTGAAAGGTTTTCCCTGAAATCGGCAACAGTATAAGGTTCCACTTTCATCACACATATTTAACAGAAGTTCTAGCATAGCAATGGGATTAAAAAAGAAAAAAGAAGGCGCCCAATAAGAATGGACAAAATAAACTTATCTTTTCAGATTATGTGATCTTCTACATAGGAAAACCAAAAAGACTAAAAAAACCTGTTGAACTAATGAATTTTTAAACTAATTAATTCATCAATGTTACAGAATACAAATGGGATCTGGAAAATAAGCTTCATTTCTATATACTAGTAACAAAATATCTGAAAAAAGAAACAAGGTTAATCTAAAATAACATCCAAGACAATACCTCATATTAAATTTAGCCAATTATCTGAACGATGTGTTCTCTGAAAAAATTATAATATTTTTGATGGCACTAAAACCATGAATACATAAAATAAAACCCATGTTCATAGAAAAGAATCCATTTTGGGGCTGGAGCAAAGTCAGGATCTTGAAGAGAATACTACCTCCCATGTTCACGTCAGTATTATTATAGTCAAGATATCAAAACATATCCCTCATGTCTATCCAGAGATGAATCAATTGTGATATGTATATAACTATATATATGTTTTTCTATTAAATGTTCAGTTATAAGAAGGAAATCCTGCTACTGCAACAATATTAATGGATCCCTGAGGGCATTACGGTAAATGAACTAAGTCAGGGGAAAAGTCTTAGCCTGTATGGTATCACTTTCATGAGGAATCTAAAACCAAACACAAAGTGAAAGAGAAAGTGGAGGTTGGGATAGTTGGATAGAGGTAACAGGGGGAGATCTTGGTGAATGAGTCCAAACTCTAGTTAAAAATAGGGCCGGAGCGAGTAGCTCAGCAGGTAGGAGCATTTGCCTTGCACGCGGGCGGGCCCATGCCAGCCAGGTTCGATCCCGGCATCCCATAGGTTCCCTGAGCACCGCCAGGAGTAATTCCTGAGTGCAGAGCCAGGAGTAACGCCTGAGCATTGCCAGGTGTGACCCAAAAGCAAAATAAATAAATAAATAAATAAATAAATAAATAAATAAATAAATAAGATTTGGGGATCTATTATACAGCATGGTGGTTAAGGCTGTATTTTATACTTGAAAGTTGCTGAGAGTCTAGATCTAATGCATCACCACACACAATAAACTAACAAAAATGGGGTGATGAAGGTATCAACAAACTAGCCATCTCACAATATATAAGTACCAAATCATTGTATTGTACATTTTAACCTTGTGCACTGTTTATGTCAATTCAATCTTAACAAAGCTGGAAAAATAAAATATTAAAGATAAAACCACAGAGCCAAATATGGCCCCTTTTTCATCATTTAAGGAATATTTGGGAAATTATATCATTTTTAGGTGAATAGCTTCTTGATTCAAGATTATAAAAGTCTCATTTGTCTCCATATTAATGTCCTGAAGATAGCCTAATTTACATAATCATAAATTGCATTTCAACTGACCTCATCGGCTTGTTCCCCATTTAGAGAAAAAAGTAAGTTGGCAATTCTAACTCAACTGCAGATACACTGCACTGTGCAGCAACAGAAAATAATATCTTCATCTAACCAGCAAGTTGGGCTCATTACAAAAAAAAAAAGAATATTGGTTAAGCCAACAAGTCAGTTCCCTGATATTTCTTTTGAGATAGCAGTCATTGTTCTATCATTTATCATCCAATTTGTTTTCATTACATTTGTTCAAAGCTAAGACTACACAAGACTTTCATTATTGAATTAAGATGCCATTGGCCTTAAGATTATACAACTGTCACATTTTCCCCTGAAATACAAAATAAAAAATGCACCCTCTCAAGCACTGTGGTTTCTTCTTTTTAATTTTAGTTATTGTTGCAGCTTGAAAACATTCTTATTAGGAGGTACAGGTAGCTTAGGATTCTACGATTCTAAGTTACTGGGGTGCGAGTGGGTGACAAGTGAGTAGGACAGGGAACCCTCCAAGACCAGCCCAGAGAATGCCACTGGGGAACATGAACTGGGTAGAATCTGTTAGGTTATTTTGATGCCAGACAGGATGTACCAATGCACTCATCCAGAAGTGCACAGACCTGACTCACACAGCCCAGCCATGTGACCAGGAGCAGAGATGGTACTGTGGAAAAAGCGCCTGGCGGGAGGTGATGGGCGCAAGAGAGGAGAGTGTCCTTGATCATGGAGACACAGTTGTTGCCCCAGTCCCCGAGAAAGCTAGATTATTTTCTTTTGGTGCTGGAAGAGAGCAGAAACCAGCTTTCCCCGTTGAACCCCTGCACTCCATGGACCACGAGCAACTTCGACCTGAGTCCACCATCCCGATGGAGCCCTCGGAGGAGGCCAGAGAAACTCCCACACCTTGCTGGCAGCGATCTGTGTCACAATCCACACTCTGCAGCTGGTAAGATCTCCCCAGCATATTAATCCACTCTCCAGCCCACAGATTAATCCAGTCTCCAGCCCAGCTTGTCAGAAACCCAGCCTACAAGGACCCGCCCTGCAGAGACCCGCCCTTCAGAGGAGAGTATTTCAAACCCAGGAATGCTTGAGCCTCAGACACAGGTACACCCGGCAGAGCAGAAACCAGCTTTCCGCATGCGTGCGGCCGCTGCTGCGCCGCTGATTTACCTCCAAACTACCACAAATATTCTACCCATCCCTCTGAGAGAGCCCCACAAAGCAATGAGAATATAGTGCCCGCCATGGCAGAGCCTGGCAAGCTGTCCGATGCGTGTTCGATATGCCAAACCCAGTAACAAAAATGTTTATTTTCCTGACCCGAAAGAGCCCTTAATACGGCAGCAGTAAGAAAGGCAAACAAGCAGTGCCTGATAAAATTTCACGGCTGTCCTAGGCTGCCAAAACGAAGAAGGACTAAAATGACTGTCTGTACTTTCAATGCACGTACACTGGCAACGGAAGCATATATTGAGGATCTGATGCTGCAAGCAAGAAAGATCAAGTACGACATCATTGGTCTGACTGAGACGAGGAGGCGCCAGTCGCATCATGCTGTATTTGACACCGGAGAAGAATTGTTCCTTGGAACATGTGATGAAAGAGGCGTCGGTGGCATTGGTGTCCTTGTCAACACGAACATGGCTGTCAACATTGATTCATTTGAATGCCTAACAAACCGAATAGGACGATTACACTTGAGGAGATGTGGCCCACTGCCAGCAATTTCTATCTTCATTGTCTATGCACCAACATCCACATACAAAGAAGATGAAATTGAGAAATTCTACATGGAATTGGAGGAGTTCTATAAAAAAAGATCACACCTTCTACAAGATCATAGTCGGTGATTTTAATGCCAAGATAGGACCGAGAAGATCGGCTGAAGAACTCCACATCGGGACCCATGGCCTAGAATGGAACGAACAGGGTGAGAGACTATCTGAGTTCATCATGTCCACCAAGACTATTCATGGGAACTCCACAGTTTCAGAAGGCTGAAGCGAAACGTTGGACATGGGAATCTCCTGGTGGACAGTTCCACAATGAAATCGACCACATCATCTTCAATCGATGGTTTTGTCTGACCGATGTTGCTGTCATCCCCAAATTCCAGACAGGATCGGACCAGCGTCTCCTTCGTGCAAAAATTCTACTTCCCGTAACGGGGAGAAAAGGCTGCAAAGTTTAAAGAAGAGAACTCCCAGAACGACCACCAACTGGGAACTCTTTGGCACCATTGCGGCAACATGGGAAGATACCATCATTGATGACATCGATGAAGAATACAACCGACTGGTTCAGCACCTCCATGATTGTGCGAAGAATGCCGAGAGAGAGAAAAACACAAAAGGACGCTTTGTCTTCAGAAACTCTCGAGCTCATTCACCAATGTGGCAAGGCGCGAGCCTCAGGAGACCAAATGCTAACGTCCAAGCTTGCTAAACAGTGCAGAGAAGCGATAAAAGCAGACCTCAAAGACAGAAGAGCAGAAATACTGGAAGATGCAGCAGAAGCCGGGAAAAGTATTCGCACTGCCCGCCTGTCCTTCGCCAACTATAAGACCAAGATGACTGCCCTCCGACGCCCTGATGGATCTATCACATCTTCCAGAAATGCAATGGAGAAGATTATCCAGGACTTCTACTCAAATCTTTTTGATAGCCACATCCACCTGCCCACATACCAAATTCCACAGGATGGATACGTCATTCCCAACGTTCTCCCTTCTGAAATAAGACATGCCATCTCATCGGTAAAGAAGGGAACAGCACCAGGCCCAGACAAAGTCAGACCCGAACATCTGAAGAATCTGCCATCGGTGCTCATCAATACACTAGCTCGGCTCTTCACACGCTACCTGTCCGAATGCAAGGTGCCCTCCCAATGGAAAACCAGCAGGACAGTTCTACTGTTCAAGAAGGGAGACATTCATGACATCGGCAACTATCGCCCCATCTGCCTGTTGTCTGTCATCTACAAGCTGTTTACACGAGTCATCCTGAACAGGATTAGCAGAACACTAGATGAAGGTCAACCATGCGAGCAAGCAGGTTTCCGGAAAGGATTCAGCACAATCGACCATATCCACACAGTAACCAAGCTCATTGAGGTTTGTAGGGAGTACAAGATGCCGCTCTGTCTCACGTTCATTGATTTACAGAAAGCCTTTGATTCTGTGGAAACTGAAGCAGTCATCGAAGCCCTAGTCAAACAGGGTGTTCAAAACCCAATACATCAAGATCCTTCGTGAGCTGTATTATGGATTCACCACCAGGATCTCACCATTCTACAAAGAAGTGATCATTGATGTCAAAAGAGGGGTCTCGACAGGGTGATACCATCTCACCAAAACTCTTCAGTGCCACCCTCGAGAACATCATGAGACAATTAGAATGGGAAGGAATGGGAGTGAAGATAGATGGTCGGGCAACTACACCACCTCCGCTTCGCTGATGACATCGTTCTAATAACACCAAACATTAGCCAAGCGGCACAAATGCTGGCTGACTTTGACCGAGAATGTGGAAAGGTAGGTCTACAGCTGAATCTGAAGAAAACTATGTTCATGAGAAATGAACTAGTTCCAGAGGCCCCATTCTCTCTCAATGGAACAAACATCTCTGAATGCAGCAGTTATGTGTACCTAGGTCGAGAAGTCAACATGATGAATGACCTAAAACCTGAGCTGCGCAGGAGGAAGAGAGCGGCATGGAATGCCTTCAAAGGCATCGAAGAAATAGCTAAAAGGACAAAGAACCTCCGGCTCCGGGCACATCTCTTTGACTCCACCGTTCTCCCTGCATTAACATACGCCTCAGAGACCTGGGCCCTACGAAAAGCAGGATGAGAATGCTATTCGGGTCTCCCAGAGAGGAATCGAAAGAGCTATGCTTGGAATATCACGTCTCACTCAAGTGAGAGAAGGAATCCGCAGTTCTGACCTCCGTCGCTATTCCAGAATCAGGGACGCTGTCTCGTTTGCCAAGGCATCGAAAATCAGATGGGCTGGACATGTAATGCGATTTGGAGACAACCGCTGGACTAGAGCCGTTACCGACTGGATCCCACGGGATGTCAAAAGATCACGTGGCCGCCCACCTACAAGATGGTCAGACTTCCTTGTTAAGACCCTGAAGGAACGGTTTGAGGCTCTTCATATTCCTGAATCAACCAGATGCCATTGGGCTACATTGGCACGTGATAGGGTCCAATGGAAATGTTACTGGCGCCCGCTCGAGCAAATCGATGAGTAACGGGATTCAAGTGATCAAGTGATACAGAGTAAACAAAGTATGTTGGCCGCCCAGTGTGAAAACTAAGACGCTTTAAGAAGATGCTTGTAAGAATATGGGGAAAACTCTGGTATTGACCCTTCTGGCTATTTTTAAAGATCTTTAATTTTTTTTTTTCTCAAGTATCTCCCCCATACTTGAAATTACTTTTGCAGTCGAAAAAATCTGTTGGCTAGAGAAATGAGATTTAATTTGCAGATCCTTCCGAGAGAGTGTGAGAACACACTGATTTATTTCTTGCCTAAACAGAAATGATTGATATTAGAGTGTCATCTGAAAGTGCTTTCCACCAGTTGGAAGAACTCTGAGTTCTTGAAAGGGTGAGAACAGAATTCTGTCCCGGCCAGGTCACCCACAGAAATAAATCCCCAGCTGCCTCTCAAGGTGCTGTGGCATCACCCCCTCACTGCTGGCCAGGTGCCTTTCCCTCCTTTTTTCTTTGCTTTCCTCCTCCGATGTGTCTCTGTGACAGAACTTTCCTGTTTACGTTATGATGTGGTCTCACTACTGTTGCTTAGGACGGGAGCGTTATTGATCCGGGGACAAAGTGGTAGGTGTGAAGCTCCATGTTTTGACAACTGCGTTTCCCTTGCAGGGTGAGAATTGCTCTTTTGACCTCACTTCTCATTGTGGAGCAGGGTGCGCTGGTGTCTAGCTTCACGTAGACCTAGGATGGGAATTCTAGAAAAGAGCATCTGTGGTTGGCGGCAGAAACCATGTGGACAGTGAAGGGATTCGCCCAAATCGTAAGCCGTAGGCTAGCCTGATGCTACGCTGCTAAGCATAGCAGAACAGCAAAGAGCTGATTCCTAGCTGAGGTTATTTTTTCAGTGTGAAGCCCCAGATTTTTTTTCATGAGAGAGCAACTGGGAGGTCCCTATACAATGACGAGAGAAAGCCTCGTTTCTAAGAATCTCGATTTTGTGGAAATCCCCCTCAGACTAATGATAGAAGAGAAAACATGTGGAGCGTCTTGGGTGATCATTCCCCAACAGGATGTTTTATTTCTTGTGTTTAGTCTTCATCCATAGTAACAATTCTAATGAGTCCATGAGAAATAAAGCACACGGGTCTTGTGACCTCTCTTGCAATCAGCACAGATTGGTTCTAGGGCAGAAAACCCAGCTGCATATTAGTTTTATTAGATGTTCCCAAACATTTTATTGCAATATTTTGGAAAAAAAACATTCACCAGCCAACCTCACTTTTCAATGTGTTTCCTATTCAATATGTATTTTGTTTCTGAAGGATAATTAAATTGTATGTTTACAGTTCCTTTGTTTTTAGTTCATCCCAATCTGCCCTTTGGAAGACAATCTCAGCACAGGAAGGTTATTTGTTGTCGCAACGACCTGTTCCCTTACAGTTGGGGTGGGGGCTGGGAGTGCCTCTTCAGCTGCTCCCCTCAAAACACCGTCTCTCACAAGCTTCAGCCGGGCTTCTGAAGTTCAAACCAGTACATTTCCTTTGATTCTGAGGCTATTGAAATAAGATATTTTCCTATTTGGAGGATTGCAGTTCCCATTGTTAGTTGAGTGACTAAATGAGGTGAATACTACGTATGCTTTTCATGCTACTCAGTCAACTGAGGTCCAGAAGGCGTTAGCTGCGTTGCACACATCACCTGGTTCCCAAGTGGTGCACAAACCCTTCTCTTCTTCAACAGCCTACAAATATTTACTGAACACCTACTTTGTGCCAGGTAGGTTTCAGCTTGCAGAACATGTCTCGCTGAATAACATCTAAAATCCCTTCCACTACCTCCCCCCCCCCTGTCCCCATGGGGCTGGTGTTCCTGTTTAGGGAGACAGAATTAAGACATAAGTTAAAAACGAAAACTCAGAACATACACTGTGTCAGATGGTAAGAAGTGCCATGGGGAAACATTCCGGAAGGAGAGGAATAGGGAGCACGTAGCTTGGGTTTGAGCAGAGATGATCACAGAGACACTCCTGAGAAGCTGACATTTGAACAGAGGCTGGAGGAGGGGAAGGAGGGAGGATGCAGATGTCTGGGGGCAGACTTGTATCGAGAGAGTGAAGTGAGTAAGGAGGTGAGTAGAAAGTCGAGTTGGGCTGTTGGAGAGACAGTGCAGGACGTTCAGGTTCAATCCCCACCATTACATGGTTCCCTGAGCACCGCCAGGGGTCACTGTTGAGCTCAGAGACGGTAATAACCCCTGAGTATGCCTGTGTGCGTGCCTAGGTAGGAGTGTGTGTGTGTGTGTGTGTGTGTGTGTGTGTGTGTGTGTGTGTGTGTGTGTGTGTGTCCTACCCTTCTCCCTTCTATCAAAAGAAAAGAAAGTGTCTAGAGCAAAGAGCTGGGCGGGGAGAGGAAGTACTTTATGCAAGACAGGGGCTAATTCTCACACGTAAGAAGTGCCTGAGTCACTTGGAGGACTTGCTAAAACATGCATTGCTCGGTTTGACCCTGCAAATTCCTGGTCCTGAAGTTTGCGTTCCTAGCCAGGCTTCAGGTGCTGCTGCCGCCGTCGGTCTGAGACCCACGAGGCTGTGTAAGAGCCTGCTTGTCCTCTAGCACATGGTGCAGGGGCACAGCAGCTTGTCTGTATGGCTGACAGCAGACTGAGGCAGACCAGGGCAGAGGAAGCGACTCCAGACAGGGCCGCCTTGGAAATGGCAGCGAGAGATCACGGTGATGTTACTATGCTGTGTTCTCGCCATTCAAGGTTGTTCTTCAAAACGAACGCCTACTGTTAGTTGTGTTAAGCTTAAAATTCCTTTTTAAATAAAAGCCCTCTTCAAAGAGCTGCTGGAGCACAGAAGATAGAAAATAGGGGAGTTCGGGATGGGGAACCTTTTCTAGTAGCATTTGGTAAAGCACAGGGGCTTCCACTAGGGTAGCTGGTACCTCCACCTGGAAACACAGGACTTTGTGAAAAATCATCCCTGGCCAGGCATCGAGCTGGACTGGACAGAGGTTGAAGTTCCTGTTGCTCTGTCTCCTAACTGACCCTTAGTGGCTCTGGAGAGATGAACATCACCATGACCCTAAAGAAATTCTGTTCACAATGGGCCATTCAAATGTTCCCCAAGGAATCAATAAGGAAAGAGAAGTGAAATGTACGCCACCCTTCCTTCCTTCCTTCCTTCCTTCCTTCCTTCCTTCCTTCCCTTCCTTCCTTCCTTCCTTCCTTCCTTCCTTCTTCCCCTTCCTTCCTTCCTTCCTTCCTTCCTTCCTTCCTTCCTTCCTTCCTTCCTTCCTTCCTTCCTTCCTTCCTTCCTTCCTTCCTTCCTTCCTCCCTCCCTCCCTCCCCTCCCTCCCTCCTCCCTCCCTCCCCTCCTCCCTCCTCCCTCCCTCCCTCCCTCCCTCCCTCCCTCCCTCCCTCCCTTCCTTCCTTCCGTGCCAAAATGAGGGAAACAGGCAGAGAAAAGAAAGTTGAACTTGGACTCACACATCTCCTGAGAATCAAGGCAGCAACTTTGCCCAGGTCCTTCAAGGTCATCGGGGTGTGGGCTTAGGAGGATGGTTGATGTGCTTGTCTGAGGGCAGAGGCTCCAGCAGGGAAACACTGTGTGTGTGGGTGTGTGTGTGTGTGGGGGGGGGGGGTTATTCTCCCTATTGCAGTGATATGCCAGCAAGCTTTTATTGATCGGCTGTTCAAGTCTGATGTTTCTTCATCCCTCACCAAATGCCCAGACATCCTTGCAGAGAGTTTACATTGAGAGAATGGAGGTAGAGGGAAGAGCATGGAGAGCTTTTGACTGTTAGCATGCAGGGGAGTGGCCCCCACGCCATCCCTCTTGCAAAGGAGAAGGGAGGCAGGTGGGGCTGAGATTTGGTGGAGAGGAGGAGGTGGGGACAGAGAGCACTACAACTCAGATCCTCACCGTGCATGCAGTCAACCCCCCAAGTCCAGACCAGAATCATACATGGTTATCTGAGGAATGTAAGGAGTGATCCCTGAGTACAGAGCCAGGAGTAAGCCCTGGGTATTACCAGAACAACAGACGAACAACAAACAATAGGCCCCAAACAAATACACATATCACAGACAACTGTCGTTTTGTGCTTTCATGAGATCATTGTGTTTGCTGTGCAATAGTCTTTCTGAAAACTAAAATAAATGGCTCACTTAAAAGCGAACCAGCGGTGGTACCACAGGCAGCAGGAAGGAAAGCAGGGACAAAGAAGAGTGGAGAGGGAAGAGCGAGAAGCTCTGGAAACTCGTGGTCAGTAGGCAGAGGAGAAGCGAGGCCTCTCACTGCGGGCAGCGGCAGCAGGTACCTGGCCGAGCCCTCCTGGCGCACACATGTAGCCTGGGTCTGCCGAGTGGCTGAAGGACAGTAGCTGGCAGGAGAAATATGAGCTCAGACTTGGTGCCATCACTGGCCGTCGTGTCTGTGGCCGAGGCCAGGAAGCTGAGAATTGGTGAGTCGCCTTTCAGCCAGGTCATCTAAGAATGTGTCGCATATTGCCCACAAAATCCTAAGTTCAGCCTGTGTGACAGCCAGAATCTCCTGAGGGCCTGGCCGGCCCTGCCACGTTCACAGAGCAGAGGAATCCGCAGAGAGCAGGTTTGTGAAAGGACATTGTGAGAAGTCAATCCTGGGTGTGGCTGTAGGGACAGCCGCTTCCTTCGCGGCTGTATCGCGGGAGTATCCAGGGATTCCCAGGACTTGTGAGCCCGCCTTCCTGCCCACCTGCTTCTTTGCCTGAACCCCAGTGTGGTTCTTAGACGTGCTAGGATGTGGTGTCTGGGAGCCTGTACTCTCTCCCGCGGTTTCTAGAATGTGTGCTCTTGCTTTCTGCTTGTCTTTACCTCTCAGTACTGCTGTTTCGAGGTGGTCCCTAGAAAGGTCTTAGTATTTCCCTGGATCATTGAGGTTTTGGGGGTGCTCTGCTATTGCCACCTACATGACTCTCTGGCCTGGGTTCTCAAAGGGATCACTTTTGGGCCAACAGGGCCCAGTAGATGAGCCATCTTCCCTGTCACACAGGGCAGGATATAACCCAAGATACAAGTATTCAGGATCAATACCCTGTGGATCTTTCCATGACCATTTGTGTGTGGTTTATCTGGCCTCTCCCACAGTGCCTGTCTCTCACTCACTGCAGCATATCAGAGGAGTTGGATAATGAAAAATAGATTATGCTTCTGTCTGGGGGATCCCAGGCAGTTCTTAGGGGTCCTGGGGCCACTCTTGCTGATAATCTGCTCAAGCAGACCAGAAGTCTCAGTGCTCAGACCTGGTGATGTAGCGATGTTCTGCCCCAGTGGTGGTTGGTGGGCCATGTGATGTCAGGGATCACATTCAATGCTTTGTGCATGTAAGGCATGTACCTCTGACCCTTGACCTCAGTGCCTTTATTACTTAATGTAGACTAAAGCAATGGATTTGGAAAAGGCAGTAGGGAGCGAACTGTGGGCTGCTGTGACCACAGGAGGATTTATATATCTAGATGAAACACCATAGTTCAGCCCTAGAAAACCTCTGTGTGTGTGTGTGTGTGTGTGTGTGTGTGCGCCGCACTTGGAGTCACCAGGTCAGTGTGTTGAGTGATCAGCTGAATCAGCCAGTAATGCACAAACATCACTTCCAGGAGCTGAGAACAATTGTGCTTCCTTTGTGTGTGGTGATGAGCTTGCTCTGGAGTCGGCCGCTGGGAGTGATTCCTGCACAATAGAGGCTGGCAGTTGACTCCCCCTGTTTGGGAGGGCCTCAGTTCCATCTTGAGCACACCTCCATCTGCAGGTATCTAGCAGAATCCAGATTTTCTCAGAATTGTGCTTCCTGCCAGTAAAGTCAAGTGGAGCAGAACTGGGAGCTGACCATTGTCGGGTTGTAGGTGGCTTGCCTTCCTTTGAGATGTAAGTTTGTGCTGATGTCGTTCCATTAATCCAGCTATTGCCTGCTCCAAAGAGAACTTGGAGAGAGCAAGCTTGGGTCCAAGAATGTTGTCTTGAGCCATGTATTTACGTTTAGGCCCCACCATCAGCCTGTCTGTAGGACTCATCTAGCAGAATAGCTTGGTGCGCCTGGGCTATGTTGGCTTTATGTTTTTAAGACTGAAAAAGTGGAACTCTAGCCAGATTTTCTCTTTCAACTGTTGGACAGAGATCATTCAAGTTGCCATGAACTTCACAATCTTATCCTTTCTTTTGGTTCATACTATTCCATTGTGTATCTATATAATGCCTTAATCCACTCATCTGTTACTAGCATGAGTTGTGTCCATGGCCTGGCTATTATACTTCGCCCACTCAGATGGGCTCGTGGCTTTATCCTTCACTCCCAGTGTGAATAAAATATTGGAATTTTCCAAACTTTTTTAGTGCGGTGGAAAAGGAGTCAGCTGTGGACTTTGGGATTTGGGATGTGTTTTAGAGCCATGTACCTGTAAGTTGGCCCAACAATGATTCATTTTTTTATTCACACATTTTAGTGACCATAAAGATCCTTTCTTTCTTTCTTTCTTTCTTTCTTTCTTTCTTTCTTTCTTTCTTTCTTTTCTTTCTTTCTTTCTTTCTTTCTTTTCTTTCTTTCTTTCTTTTCTTTCTTTCTTTCTTTCTTTCTTTCTTTCTTTCTTTCTCTCTCTCTCTTCCCTTCCTCCCTCCCTCCCTCCTCCCTCCCTCCTCCCTCCCCCCTCCCTCCCTCCCTCCCTCCCTCCCTCCCCTCCTCCCTCCCTCCCCTCCCTCCCTCCCTCTCCCTCCCTCTCTCTTTTTTTTGGTTTGGGGATCACCCAGGCTGTGCTCAGGGATCACTGTAAGTGGTATTCAGTGGACCATGTGCAGTGCCGGAGATGAACTGGAGTTGATTATATGCAAGGCAGATGACTTACCCCTAATCTGTCTCTCCAGCTTCCAAATTTATTTTTGAAGTGGATTTCCATCCCAGGTGTGTATTTGAGTTCAGGCTTTAAACACTGCCCGTGCAATGTCGCCGTTCTAGATTTGTGAGCTGCTGAGGGTTTACAGTGAGGCGAACCATGGTATGGTGCCATATTTGGCCACATGAGAGCAAGACAATCTTAGAATCACTCAGATGGGCTCGTGGCTTTATCCTTCACTCCCAGTGTGAATAAAATATTGGAATTTTCCAAACTTTCTTAGTGAGGTGGAAAAGGAGTCAGCTGTGGACTTTGGGATTTGGGATGTGCTTTAGAGCCATGTACCTGTAAGTCTTCCATGTGCGATCACGGCTGCTGTTCCTGGCAGGCTGATGCTGCTGTAGTTGTCTGAATTTGGGAATCTTGGCTTTGTTCTCTCTCACGCAGGACTCAACCCATTTGTTTGATTGAGAATCAATGTGGGCATGAAACTTCTTCAACCCCCATTTCTACAGGAGCTAGTAGACACCCACCCAATAGTTGAATAATCCATTCTGCTGTCTCACCCTTAGACCATTTTCACTTCCACGGTCAATAGCAGAGCTAGACACCTGGGTTGAGCATCTCCATGTAGTCTGCAGCAAAACATCAGTTCTTAGACATGGAAACTTCTTAGTAAAAATTTTTGCCACGTAACACGAGTATGTCTAGCTTATGTATTAGTACTGTTATGAACTGTTAGGTAGTACTGTTATGAATATATATGATATGAATATATAAATACTAAATGAAAGTATTCTTTGGAGAGGACCCTCCAGCTGTTGGAGATGAGGCCATTGGTTTACTGCAGGGACCAGATATGGTGCCACTTGGGCTGTGCAGTGCTGGGGATTGCTTGGACACACCTGGAAGTGTTTGGGGGTACCAGAGAGCACCCAGCAACGATCCGGGGACCATGTGGTGCCAGGGGTGAAACCCAGAAGACACATTCTAGAAATGTTCCCTAATTGCTTTACTAGCTTTTGGCTCCATGCATATGAATAGTTTTATTTCTTTCATAGGGGCACACAAAATATTCCTCCTAATTTTGCCAGTTTGTAGGTTTGAAAAGGTTGAAAACCACTGATCTATAGAATTTTCCCTTTCTCTTTCAGGAACTTTCCTTATAAGATCTTCATTGCATTTATCTGCGCTCTAATCCTCTGTAAATAATTTTAATTATATGGCTCCCAATACCAAACCATCCCCTCTAGAGATACCATCAGGTTAGGAGATAAAGAACCCACCAAATCACTGTAGCTGCTTAGTATTCCCCTGAATCTCAAAGGTTTCAGATCTTCCAGTGGCTGGATAAATTCTCATATGTTGGGGTAAAATATGAGTTTTCCTCACCTTCCATCAAACAAAAGCTTCCTGACTTGGATCGGTACAAAGTTCTTTGTTCTGTAAATATCTTTGTGTTTCTGAGCATGTTCTCTCCTTCCTCCATCTATTTTCTCCAGCTTTCAATGGTGAGAGAGAAAACGAGACAACTCACATATATGCATGTAAAAATGTGGCTGCTACTCTTAAGCCAGCCGGGAGTCAAAGAAACCCTCCAACATAAGATGTGTGGGGAGAAGTTTCCTGCTTCATTCCTGCTTTTAGAATGATTTTATGAGAGCCAGAGGGATAGTACAGTGGGTACAGTGCTGCCTTGGCCACAGCTGACTCTCAGGTTCGATCCCTGGCACTCCATATGGTCCCCGAGCCTGCCAAGAGAGATCCCTGAGCATAGAGCCAGCAGGGAGCCCTGCTGGGTATGGCCCAAAAAACCAAACCAAAACCAAAAAAGATGACATGAATACAAATGATTGCTTCCTTCCTCCTTTCAAATAAAGTGGAAGTCCGTTGTTCAGTCCGTTTGTCGTGGAATCCAAGGCATGTCCAGAGAGGGTGCCGTGGCACAGGTGCCCACCCAGGAAGACCCAGCTGGAGTCGCTCAGTCAGGATGGTTGCAGGTGAAATGTGAAACCACTCCATGCTTCTTGGTGTTTGAGAAAGCTCTTCGATGTACCGGGCTGGTAGCCACATTTTCTAGCAGTGGCAGAGGAAATGCAGTATGAGACTGGAACAAGTCTATCGCAGCAGGGTTAGAGGTTAGACGCTCAAGGCCCTTCTGGTTGGACATGGCATTGGGACCATCCGTGATCTCACTGCTGTAAGCAGGTGGCGTCCCTGTGCACTCACCAAGTGCAGATAGAGGCGCACGTGTGCGCTTGTAGGTAGTGAAGGTAAGCAGCCTTGCTCTTTGCCAGAATATCTGGAGGATGAAGCTACACATTGCTGTTTAGTGCATGAGTGGAAGGAAGGAGTTCAGGATGCTAATGGCCTTGTCATTCTCTGCATAGCCATATTAAAGGAAAGCTTTGTTTGCCCATTGTGCCAATTGGGTCCCTAGGCCCTGCCAGGCTCTTTCTCTCTTTAGTGATCCCAGCCCGCCCTTGGCTCTCAGCAGTCAAATATTGTCATCTGTTTCTTGCCTTTCTCTTCTTTGCCCTGTCTGTCCATCCTCCTGTTTCCCACTTTCCTGTCCCTGAATCTCCTATACCTCCTAATCCCCACCTTTGTGAGGCCTTTGTGACATCCTGGTTTTCCTGTGTGACTCTTCCTCTGGCCTCCCTTGTCTTGGTACATGCATGCTGCCATCTTGGTGGTCACCGTGCTGTCTGTGTTTCCACAGTGAGGCAGCGCCATAAGTTCCTGGTGAGCGTGGGTGTTATCCCCAGCACTAAAACATTATCTGCCCTTAGTTTTAGTGGATGGGTAATGAACGGGAGATCTTCTATTAGAGTTGTGTTGCATTTTCTGAAAATGAAAATACCCTCTGGATCTGAGTACGCATTCAGTTATAACCACTGCACCCCAGCACTGCTGACATTTTGGGCAGAATAAATATTTTTGTGCATTGTTTGGTGCTTCCCAGCACCGTGGGAAGCTTCTTCCCATTCCATTCCAGAAGCACTCCCCACCCCCCAGGTTGTGGAAATAAATACGCATTCCAACATTGGCAAGTGTCACAGAGAGCAAAACTCCCCCTTTTCAGTGTCATTGAAATAAGGTACAGGAAGAAGTAATGTGTATTGAATTCCACTTAATAAGCAAAGTGTACATATGTTGTGGCATCAATAGTTCATTAATCCATTTAGTAATCACATATCAAGCTCACTTCAAATTACTGAGCTTTGCAGTCTTAACTGTTAATGCCTGAATAGTCTAATGAGCATGTACAACTGGGACAATTTCAGTATTAAAAAAACAGTCGAGCCCCCTTCCTGTAACTTGATGACCCTCTGTACCTGTCAATAGCTCTCTGAGGGGCTGTAGTGATAGAGCAGGTAGGGCAAAAGTTAGCTTTGATGAGCCTGAGTTAGCCTTGATGCAGCTAACTCCAGGTTTGATCCCTGGCATTCATATGGACCCCTGAACACAGGAAGGAGTAATTCCTGAGTGCTGAGACAGGAGTAACCTCTGAGCATCGTTGGGTGTGGCCTCCCAAATGGAAAGAATATTACTACAACAGAGCCCCTTGAAGTCATGCACTGCAGCAGCAGTGTAGAGAATGCTGCACAGGATGGAGGCTCCCCTTGTCCTACAGTCTTTGCCTAGCATTGTGTTGGTGTTTATGCATTTTAGCATTTAGCCCTCACTCAAGCAAGGGTGGGGGACTTAAAAAAGAGAGTGCTTACTCTGCATATTCAAGGTCCCTAGCAATAAGTTGAGAAGGGCTGGCATCTCAGTACATGTCTGCCTGGCAGCAGTGCCTGGGCTCTGGCTCCCGCCACCTTGCTCTCAGATGAGTCTTTTCACCTAGTCCAGAATCGAGGTTGCCCACTTATGTCTAGAGGCTGTCTTCCAGTGAAGTGTGGAGCGCCATATGTTACCTGTTCTGTGCAGTCACACCTGCACTCCTGAAACCGATGCCAGCTAATAAATACCTGATAATGATTAGCCTGGCTAGGCAGACTAGTGCGTCACAGTTGCAACACAACTGCGGGTACACAATTGGCCTGTGTATTGGCCGTGAGGAAGCACAGTTAATGGGAGTAAACCAAGGCCCAGCGGGAGATTTGTAATCTCCTCCCTTTGGTCTCTGCCAGACTTCTTTCGTAAATGCTGTGTCCACATCCCTTTACCAGGTTCCAGGTGGAAACAAGAGATTCGGCATTGCTCTAGGCTTGTTCCTGTCTAGAATGCTTTATTGCCTTCCTAATTGGCAAAGTCAAACGGGTTCTCAAATAAGGGTAGCTACTGGCATTCTGTCACTCACTCTCCACCTCCGCCCTAACATTTGGACTTGAAAAACCATCACAGTTAAGTGAGAGTTATTCTATATCAGATCTCATTGGATGAGAATCCACATAAACATTTTCAACAGTTCTAGCCCTCGAGAGTTCAGTTATGATGTCCGTTACTTTGTTGGAAGAGCTTTGAGGTTGCCTGTCTAGGTGAAATATAGTAAATTAGGTGATAGGCAAGAAAGAATCAAAACTGTGTGGGGGTAAGTGGTTTTGAAGGATACACAATGCCATGAGAGATGGCTTTGGGAGTATTCATATGGAAAAATAACCTCCTCAGGGGCTTGTTTGGTGTGGACAATTCCTTTTGACTTTAAAATTGGACTTTCATCTTGGGCAGATCCACTGATTCCCTCTGAGGAAAGCACATCTGTCTTAGACATACAGATCAGAGATTGGTGTGTCTACATTCATGATTACTGTGAAGTATCACAGATCGGCCATTGTCTCTCCAGCCGTTTCTCAGAGCCTCACTCTGGAGTGTTTTCTTATGCATGCGGATAGGGAGAGTGTCACAGTAAAACTCATGTGTTCTTTGTCCTGGAAACAGAAGAGAAGGCAGGGCATTTGCCTGGCACCCAGCTGAGCCAGTTTAATCGCCAGCATCCCATGTGGTCCCAGAAGCCCCTTCAGGAATGATCCCTGAGCACAGATCCGGGAGTAAGCCCTGAACACTGTCAAGATCAAGAAGTACATGTTCTTTGATGAGATTTCATTAGCTTGCCTGTATTGCTATATCCCTACTCTGTGAACTTGTGTGACCTTCACTTAGTTGCCTACCCTCGGTAGCTTTTTACCTTTTTTTGCACTCTGTAACCAATGAAAATAGAATTATTTCACAGGCCACTGAGTGTCGGGAACCGCCGGGGTCCCCGACAGTGTCAGGACAGAGGTTGTCTTCTACCTCCGAGGACGCTGGGAGAACAGATGAAAACTCACGAGTCTGGGCGCAGTTCCAAAAATGGCTTTTAATAGTACAAAAGCTCTTCCACAGCAATCCAATATAATGAACAAACTCTAGCTCTGGTCTGAACTTAGACCATACAAAAGAGCCTAAGTCTCCCACCAAAGAGAGAGAGGATCTCACCCGAGCTGAGTCCTACCCAGAAGAAGGAGCAAAAGGCCAAAGACCAAAAGCCAAAGCCAAAAGCCGCAAGCCGCAGGAGCCAAAAGCTGAAGGCTGAGGAACCAAAAGGCAAAAGGTTCCAAAAGGTGAAGGGGCCTCAAGTCAGCCCCTTATATACACCAAAGTAATCCAATCGGGAGGTTGTCATGTCAACAAAGAACCCTAAACAGAGTGTAGTGCCACACCTTATTGCAGGTATAAACAAAGGTTATGCCAAGGACTACGGAGATTATCTCTTATGTAAAACACTGGAGAGAGAGAGAGGGCTGATATAAAGTAATACATCTTAACTTCATGAGCTTCATGTAATCTAGATGGTACCCACAAGGTCCTTCTTATTATTATCTGCACCAAGGTGATTCTGAGTATCTTGTTCTCGTGTACTGAAAGGGTCACTCTTGCCTGCTTAGAGCAAACTAGTATGATCCTTCCTATAATCTTCCTATAGTCTCAACGTAGCCAGGGTGGTAGTCTCCTGGTAAATTCTAACTGTCCCACGTTGGGTGCAGTGGGTATAAAGAGGAGCTGTGCCCAATCTAGAAAACATAGAAGTCTTAGTAGATGTATAAGTCAGAAGTTATTCAATCAAGGTGACTTCTGTAACTGCCACACCCTCTAGCAGTGTTTACATAGAAGAGAGGTCTCATTAGAATGAACCTTGACCTTAAGTAGATTAAGCTGGGAGTGGGCAAAACAACAAAACTCCCAGAATAGCTAAACCTGTCCTCCAACAACTGAGGCAGTGGGAAATGGACATTATTTATAATAAGAATACATATGTATTAAGAATATATATGTATATATATGTTTATATATATTTGAATCAGGTCATGGCAGTATTAAAAATACTTATCACTGTATCACTTCACTTGTCTTCCCGTTGTTCATTGATTTGCTCGATCGGGCATCAGTAACATCTCCATACGTCCTGTCACATTATAGTGAAGCCCAAGAGCATCTGCTTGCTCCAGGAACATAAAGAGCCTCAAACCATTCCATCAGGTCATGGGAATGAGGTCTATAACTGTTACTGGTTTTTGGCATTTCAGATACGACACGGGTAGCTTGCCAGGCTCTGCTTTGCAGGTGGTATACTCTCAAAAAATACATATACATATACATATATATGTATATATGTATATATATGTATTAGTATAGTATATATACTATACTATTAGTATTTCTAATACTGCCATGAACTGATCCAAGTTAACCACTTGTGAAACTACACTAATGTTTTCTCCAATCGTTGAGAACTTTTATTTGGCTTAACCATATCTTGTTTGCCTCATCTGTAAATGAGGACACTATTAGCCACCACCTAACACTTTGAAGTTGATTGAGAAATAATAGATAAGAAGGTTGCAGAGAGCTGACATGTTGGAGCTCTTGGGAAATACTAACCATTGTCACTTGACTGTTATCCTGAAACCCCTTTCCTATGCCCCCTAGAGCTAGTTCTGCTGGTCTTGGGGGCCTATAGCCTTGTTCTACTCTTCCAGAAAGCCATCTTTCACTCCTCCGACTTCGCAGGCAAGTGCAGAGACCCACTCTGTGCTCTTGGAGCCTGCTTCACTCCCAGATCTCTGGCCACTTGCACTGTAACTGTCCCAGTGTGGGTCTACAGACACCTGAATGTCAAAGGCAGACACCCTTGTGCCCACTCCGATACCCAGGACAGGATAGGTGTTCAGCAAATAATGTTGGAGTAAATTGGAGAAAGTTGAATGCACTTACTCAAAGACTGATCTTGAATGAGAATCCAGTCTGATAAACATAGATCATCTGCAGAGAATGTTCTCTAGTGATAAAAAAGAATTTGTAGTTCAAGACTGATTGGCCCTTCCAGCATGTTGGCCACGTTTCTTGGAACTCTCTAGACTGCAGCCCTGTGTTCTTTCAGACATACTTCACAATGTTGTTGGCCTTCTCTGCTGCCCCCATGCACATTGACTCCCTAGCCATTGGGACGTCGTTGCAGAGCCCAGAAGTTCGACTTACTCTGTCCCTCGTCTTCTCTTAGGCAAGTTATCAGTATTTATTGAGCCTGCCATGGAAAGGCCTGGGAGTGCTCCAAGGAAACAGATCTGGAGTCCAAAGGTGGTCACGTGTGAATTGGGTCTTACAGGCCTGAATCAAGTCTTCTCACTAGCATGTTTCTTTGAAAGGTGTCTTTCAAACCTTATGCTCTAGGAAAGAGATAATATGCTGATATTTGTTGAATTCCTCCTCTCTGCTTAGCTTATACATTGGCATCAACAGATGTTTGTTGAATGAATCAGTCTGGACGTAGAGAAAACTTTGTTTATAATTATGGAACCTTGAAGAACTACTATTAATATGACCATCATCATAGTAAATACATACTATTTTAGCTTGTATCATATATATTATTAGCTTCTCTGTAACCATTTTCATGATATTTGGTACTTCAGAAATTGGTCACTGAACTCATTTTTCCAAACAATTTGCTGTTTAAGGGAGCAGGATGCTGTTGGCTTCTCTGCTATTGCCCAGAAGAGCTTCCTGTTTGAGTCATAAGTCAGACACCTTAAGAGTTATTTCTGAGAGTGCCACTGAAGACCAGAAATGCCTGTGTTCTTGAAAGCAATTTTATTGCAAGTGTCTCCAATAGTTCACAGTCAACAAAGTTTGACTTTTTGTTAAAAGACCGTTTCACAATTTAAACACACACATGTGCACATGCGCACACACACTCGCTCACACATATGTATTATCACACTAGAGCTGGGAACATTTCCTAGATTTCAGGCTTAAGGGTAAGGATTGGGCCCAAGGGGGAAGCCCATTGGTGAGCACAAAAGAGAATGACTTCCAGGCAGTCTGGCACCAGGTAACCGTCCTTGATTCTGACTCCTGGGAAAATGAGAGATACTCGAAAAAGTCTCAAAATGATTCAGTGCTGGAGGAGCTGCCCTCTTCTGAGCAAGCAGTTGAGAGACACACATCCGTTGGAGCTCCTGAGAGACTGGGAACAGAGCTTACTATTGCTTCATTGAGTTTTCCGTTTTCAGAGTGCTTGGTTGGTTTTAGCACAAGGGGAATGCAATGGTTTTGCCCAGTAAGTATTCATATTTTCCTGACTGCAGAGATCACGGCAAAGATTCATTTCTAACTTCATTTATTATTTCATTTCTTTTCTCTCAGAGACTATTGATTCATAGGTCCAATGATGCTGAGGTATTTTTTGCTTGTTTTGTTTTGTTTCATTCGGGGACCATAACTGGTGGTACTTAGGCCTTACTCCTGACTCTCTATTTAGCAATCACTCCTGGTGGGTTCAGGGGATCATATGGGGTGCTTGGGATTGAACCTGGGTTGACTTGTGCAAGGCAAATGCACTATGTGCAGTTTCTCCAGCCCCGATGATGTGGTTTAAACAAATAAAACATTCCCCACAGATGTTGTTTAAAACAAGCAAAGGACAATATGAATGATTCCTTGAACTGTATTAGCAGTTAATGTCTTTGCAATCAGGAGGTTGGAAAGTAGGGAAGATGTGGTTAATACACTCATACCTACCTGTTCAGGGCTCCGGGCCAATCTTTGAAGCTAAGACGCCTTCAAAAGGTCCAAAATGTTTGTTTTATATTTATCGACCATATGTATCATAGGCCTCACAAAACAAACTCAGATGAAACAGTGGTTCAAATGCAATTATTTTTTAAAATAATGATTTAACTATAACATGGTGTTTCTGGAACCTGAAGATTTAGTAGAGCAGGTGGGTGCTTGCTTTCCACTTGGCCAATGCACTTGGAGCCCCAGCACCCCCTAGGCAGCCAGAGAGATAGTAGAGTACACAAGGTACTTGCCTTGCACATAGCCAACTTGGATTTGATCCCCAGCATTCCACATGGTTATCCGAGCACTGCCAGGAATGATCCCTGAGTGCAGAGCCTGGAGTAACCCCTGAGTACTATACTCAAGATAAAAAAGAGAAAAGCCCTTGGGGCCGGAGCGATAGCCCAGCGGGTAGGGCATTTGCCTTGCACACGGCTGGCCCATGCTGGCCCGGGTTCGATCCACAGCATCCCATATGGTCCCCCAAGCACTGCCAGGAGTAATTCCTAGTACAGAGCCAGGAGTAACCCCTGAGCATCGCCGGGTGTGACCCAAAAAAGGAAAAAAAGAGAGAGAGAGAGAAAAGACCATAAGATTCACATCATCTGTGTCAAATGAGACTCTGTGAACCAGAAGAGAATGGAGGGATATAGTACAAAAAACCAGCAAAATTCTCTCTCGTCAGAACTCCACCCAGCAGACCAGCCTATCACAGCCCAGCTCATCGAAGTTCCACCCCTGCAGCAGTCTTTTTTAAATCCGGCTCAGGTATGCTGGTCCAGAGACTCACAGACCTGGGGCAGAGATGCTACTGGCTCTCCCTGTGCCCAGCCGCTCACGAGGTGCCCAGGAGGGATGGTGGGTTCTAGCCCTGGCCCGCCACCCCAACAGAGCCTTGCAACAAGTCAGACGACCCCCCCCCACTCCATGAGGGCCTCCATTTTCCACATCTGGACTTCTCTCTCGTTAGAACTCCACCCAGCAGACCAGTCTATCACAGCCTGGCTCACGCGACTGCAAGCAGCCGCGCAGTTCATCAATAAATGCTGGACTTGGAGATGACTACAAGAGTATGCTACCTGCACGGCAGAGCCTGGCAAGCTACCCGTGTTGTATTTGATATGCCAAATACCAGTAACAATTATAGACCTCATTCCCATGACCTGATGGAACGTTTTGAGGCTCTTTATGTTCCTGGAGCAAGCAGATGCCCTTGGGCTCTACTAGCATGAGACAGGACATATGGAAATGTTACTGGGGCCCGCTCGAGCAAATCGATGATGAACGGGAAGACAGTGATACAGTGATGAAGACCTCTCCAAGAATTCTCTATTTAGCAAGATTATCATCCAGATCAGAGGTGACTACAAGAGTATCCCACCCATACGGCAGAGCCTGGCAAGCTACCCATGTCGTATTTGATATGCCAAATACCAATAAATTATAGACCTCATTCCCATGACCAGTTGGAATGGTTTGAGGCTCTTTATGTTCCTGGAGCAAGCAGGTGCCCTTGGGCTACACTAGCATGTGACAGGACGTATGGAGATGTTGCTGGTGCCCGCTCCGAGCAAATCAATGATCAACAGGAAGACAAGTGAACTATAACATACCTGAGGTAGATATTAGGGGGTTCTCCTCTTCCCCCTCTCTTTCTGTGGGGGATGACTTGGGGCTGAGTCACACCTGGGCCACCCCAACAGCTTACTGCTTGCTCTGTGTTTAGGAATCATGTTTGGTGGATCTCAGGGGTACCATAAGTGGTGCTAGGGGTTGAACTCCACTTAGTTGCAAGCAGGGCCAGTGCGCTGCCCATTGTACTAGTTCTCTAGCCACTAGGGTGTAGTGTGTACTTAACAAGCGGGTGAAGGTCGAAGGCATGACAGGGAATGAAGGATTTCAAAAGCGGTAGTAATCAGTCCCTGGCGTAAGAGTTTGCATTCTTATTGTCAAGACAGTAAGGCAGGTCGGCAGTGGGCAGAATTACCGCTAAGTAAACCACCCACCAAAATTTTTAATAAGACAGACTAGACAGTATGCTATTAGACTAGAGCAGGGTTTTCACCAAGGGGTAGTAGGGTCTCCCTTAGTGATGCTCAAAAACGTGTAGCCTTTCTTGGAAGTCACTAGGAGGTGTTGCTGCTCAGAGGTGGAGCGAGGGGTGCGAAGTGTCCTCCAGGTGTCTGTCTCTGGGCATTGGAAGGCAGCTCTCTCAAAACGCGGACAGTGCTGTTGCGAGGTAGCGGAAGGAATTCCGAGAAGTTTCACCCTGCCTTCACCAAAGCCGAGTCAGGATGTCCTTGGTCCCTTCTGCATGTCAAAGGGTCTCTTCCCTGAAATCAAGGAAAAGCCTGCATCATAGAGTGCTTCGGTGATCAAAGTCACCACCATGAAGCTTGTCGATCATGCTTCTGCCTGAAAGGGCAGATTCTTTTAGCATCGATTTGTGCTGTCAGGAACCCGGGCCCTGCCCTAAGATGCCCATCGATGGCTCTGAAGCAAGTTAACCTCAAGCAAGGAGCTGGAGTGCTTATGTCCCAGACCAGGAGGATGCTTATTTCAGAAATGAGCTTTCCATGTGTAATGATCAGATTTTGCACATATGTGCTTGCAGTCCATCGAAATGCCTTCACTTACAAGGTGTTTGGAATATTTTTGCTTTGAAAAGATGACACACAAGGAATTAGATTTATAAATACCTAGAACGGTCCAGAGTCTCTGGGCAGAGCTGTTCCTTGCTCTCCCTTTGCACAACCGTTCATGAGGCAGTCGGGAGGCTGGCGCCGCCCGCCCCCCGCCCCACGCCACCCCCCCCCCGGGAGGCATGGCGGGTTCTAGCCCTGGCCCACCACCTCGGCAGAGCCTCACAACAAGCCAGACCACCACCCCTCACTCCACAGGCGCCGCCATTTTCCACTTTTGGACTTCCCTCTCGTCAGAACTTCACCCAGCAGACTAGCCCATCACAGCCTGGCTCCGCAAGCTTGCAGCCGCGCGGCTCATCAATAAATGCTTTATTTGGAGGTGTTTAAAAGAGTTTACCTCCCGCGGCAAGCCTGGCAAGCTTCTCATGTTGTATTTGATATGCCAAATTCCAGTAACAATTACATTAGGTAATTCCCACTACCTAATATAATGGTTTGAGGCTCTTTATATTCCTGTAGCAAGCCGATGCCTCTGGCTCTACTGGCATGAGCCAGAACATATGGAGATATTACTGGTGCCTGCTCTAGCAAATAGGTGATCAATGGGAAGATCGTGATCGTGATCGTGAAATACCTAGAACAGGCAGATGTGTTTAGTGGCCGATAAACGTTGAAGCACAACTGGAGGAGAGACAGACATGGGGCAGAGCTGCTACTGGCTCTCCCTGTGCCCAGCCGCTCATGAGGCCCCCGGGAGGGATGGCAGGTTCTAGCCCTGGCCCGCCACCCCAGCAGAGCCTCACAACAAGCCAGATGACCCCCCCCCACTCCATGAGGACCTCCATTTTCCACATCCGGACTTCCCTCTCGTCAGAACTCCACCCAGCAGACCAGCTTATCACAGCCTGGTTCGCGCGGCCGCTGCGGCCGCACAGTTCATCAATAAATGCTGGATTTTGAGATGACTACAAGAGTATGCTACCCGCATGGCAGAGCCTGGCAAGCTACCCGTGTCGTATTTGATATGCCAGATACCGGTAACAATTATAGACCTCATTCCCATGACCTGATGGAACGCTTTGAGGCTCTTTTATGTTCCTGAGTAAACAGGTTCCCTTGGGCTCTACTTGCATGAGACAGGTCATATGGAGATGTTACTGGTGCCCGCTCGAGCAAATCGACCGATGAACGGAAGACAGTGATACAGTGATACACAACTGGAGAGATTAGACTGGGCCTGATGTGCTCTGCCCCAAGCCGTGGCCAGGACTACCTGCTGGGCACCGCCAGGGTGACCCCAAACCCCAAAATAAATCTTGTCACTTGTCTTCCCATTATTCATCAATTTGTTTGAGTGGGTGCCAGTAACGTCTCTATTTGTTGGGAATGAGGTCCATTATTGTTACTGTTTTTGGCATATTGAATACACCATGGGTAACTTGCCAGGCTCTGCCGTGGCTCTGGGTTCATCCCAGGAGCCCAGTCTTTTCTGTGTCAGACCGTCAACCAAATTAAATAGCATATTTTTTAATTAAAGCAAGTTGAATAAAACCAAACTGCTTGAAAAATCATAGTGAACCTGGCCATTTTTAATTGTGCAAGGGCCGATTTTAATTTTCTCTTCCTCTGAATATTTCTTGACATTGTTTATGGAAAAATGTGGGTAAAACTTGAAATGCTGAAAAAAAATTGACCCAGAATCCCTTTCTTGATTAAATGTTCATAGTTATCGCTGAAGAGAAAGGCAAGAATTTGCATACTCATATGTGAAGCAGTACATGGCTCTCTACCGAGGGTAGAGGAGGGTCATATTTAAAATTATACTAGAAATTCTAGAAAATTACATTTTATAAAGATCAGAAACAAATTTAGTATAAATAAGTTTTTATTGAGGAATTAGGTTCTAAAAGATTTATCCCTCATTTACTTGAAATTGAAAGTATTATTTTCAATAATTTAATCATAAAATAATTAAAATCATAAAAAATAAACAGATACTTTATGTCACTCTTAACAATCCTAAGAAATGCCATCAGATTTATTCAATGCATTTTTAATTTTAAATTTTGATAATTTTGTTTATTTTGGATCATACCTACTGTGCCCAGGGCCTATTCCTTGCTCTGTGTTCTAAGGTTGCTTCTAGCCATGCTTGAGGGTAAGTGGGGTGTGGTGTGATTGAACCCAGAGTTCCTCATATAGAACTTGAACTCCAGCCCGTGAAGCTGTATCCAGCCACTATTCAAATGTATTTAGTGTTTTGACTTAATTGCATTACAGCTCTAGAAAATAAATTTATTCAAGTGCTCATGTGAAATTATACTATCAACGTTTTTATTTATCTGCACAACTTTTCTATGAATACCTATATATACACTTATTATTACACATTAGAAAAGAGATATGTCTACCCTTTATAATGAAAAAAATTCTCTATTTGCTTTGCCTGCAGGAGGCCTGCGTTAGATCCCTGGTTCTTTATGGTCCCCTGCATACAGACAGGAGTGACCAAGCACTGTGCCAGGAGTAGCCCCCTGAGCACAGCTGGGATGTACCCAAGTGGCATGAGGGAGAGAAGATAAACCAAAAGTAAAGGCAATTCTGATGAGAGAGAAACATTTTCTCTCTCGTCAGAACTCCACCCAGCAGACCAGCCTATCACAGTTCTGCTTCGCGAGCCGCTTGTGGCAGTGCGGTTCATCATTAAATGCTGGACTTAGAGATGACTGCAAGAGTATGCTACCTGCACGGCAGAGCCTGGCAAACTACCCGTGTTGTATTTGATATGCCAAATACCAGTAACAATTATAGACCTCATTCGGAATGGATTGTGGCTCTTTATGTTCCTGGAGCAAGCAGATGCCCTTGGGCTCTACTAGCATGAGATAGGACATATGGAGATGTTACTGGGGCCCGCTCGAGCAAATCGATGAACAACGGGAAGACAGTGATACAGACAGTGAAAGGCAATTCATGCTCTGATGAAGGACTTGGGTATCCCCAGGTGGAAAGCAAAGGAGAGGAGAGATAAACCTTCCCCACCTTCCTCCGCCCCCTCACAGAGCTGGGGGCTGGGCGACCCAGAGTGGCATGTGCCGCAGTTCCTGTATTTTTGGTTTTGGCGCCACACGTGACAGTGCTCTGGGATTACTCCTGCCTTTGCACTCAGGGATCACTCCTAGTGGCTCATATGAGGTCCTGGGGATCGAGCCTTTCTCTCAGCCCCTTCACTGGAAGTTGAAGCATAACTTAACACCGTCTGTGTTCCTAGTTCTTTGCTAAACATTTAAGTGCATGATCTCACAATTTCTAGCTACAAGCTTACAAAGTAGGTACAGCCATCTGTATCATTTTACAGATGAAGAAACAGTATATTTGAGATTCCAATTTCTATAATGCTGCCCCTCCCACTGTATTATATTCACGTACTACTTTGCAAATGCAATATTTGGCAGAACAGAAAGAGTGTCCTCTAATCCTGTAGGTCTCCGTCTGAGAGGAAAGAAAGACACCGCAGGCTTCACTGTGATTCCGGTTTAACCTAAGACCATTTCTGTTTTGCTGATCGCAAATGACTAAAAATGATGAAACTTAGTATGATTGATAATTACTTATTTTAAAGTTAGATCTATAGCATATATAAATCGCAAAGTTTAGCCTGGAGAGGCTTGATAAGTGAGGCAGAAGTAATTTCATTTGAAGTGAACTTTTCATAAGCAGTGGTAATAATTTGCAAAGGAGAAAGGACTCTGGCAGGTTTGAATCCTTGGTTGCAAGCTGACACTTTGAGGGAATGTTCCTAGCAAAACACTCAATTCAGTGGAAATTAGGTCAGCCTTCTGGAACATTTATCATGTATACCTGTCACCAGCAAGCCCCGTTCCTTAAAGGGAACTGAGCTCTCCAGTTGCAGAAGACACACCAAACCAATAGTTTTACAAATATGTGGGCTTGGCAGAAACTCCCCCTAAAACCAAAGCCAACGCCCATAGAGTTGCTGTGGGAATTGAATTCCTTAATACTCTGTTTATAGACTTTTGAAATGGCAAATGGATTCGGTCTGTTCTGAAAAACAATCTGTCCCATGGCTTGTTTGGAATAACATCTAGAGTTGCTATAGAACGGATGGGGATGAGTGAGCCACCTCGTCTGATTGAGAATCAGTTTTACCAGTCCCTGGCCACTGTGAGGCAAAAAGCCCCAGGTTGATTTCTTTTTTCCTAACTCAGGATATTATTTGCTTAGAAGAAAGATCACCTTCTATGGAAGCTAAGGAAGGAGTTGCTAATTTGATACAGAAACTAGACCTATTAGCAAAATCTAGAGCTAGAGCAATTAGCAAAATCTGGAACAGTGGAAGGTAAAGCTAGCTCCTATGGTAAAACCGAAACCACGGAAATGACTCAGGAATCCGCCGTCCTTTCAGTATTGGTGCGGCATCATTTGGTGGCTTCAGAGACATGTCAGCATGTCTGGGAGAATCCGACATACGAATTTGAGATTCTGTTGGACTCAGTTTAGGTGCATTTCAGCCCAATGAATGTTACTTGTTGAGGGTCTTATTGATGGAAAGAATCACATTTACTGAGTAGTCAAATCTCTCAACTTCCTGAGCTGTTTCCTTTTCTTTGTAAGGAAGTGATTGCTCATCTTTTTCTTATGTTCTTGTTAGGTAAATATACCCAGAAACCTCAGCAAACAATTGCTAATGCATATTTGAAATTGGTTGAAGAAAAAATGAAATTATTTGATGTTGGTGAAGGAACCCACCTTTATATCTCAACAATAGAAATAATAAATGGAAAAATATTTTAGTTCTATGTACATTTTTCATATAGGTACTGAGACCCCGATATGCCTGATACTAAAGGTAGTTTAAAGTGATAGTTTTCTCTTTAATTAGGCTCTCATTCAAATGGTGTGTGTGTGTGTCTGTGATTCCTAAACAAACAAACAAAAATGTTGCCCTGTTTGAAATGCCACAATGGAGGTTATTTTAAAACTCCAGAAAATAACTCAAGAAAGTTCAAGAAATATTGTCTGTCAGTGGTAGTATGTAAAACAAAACTTAATTTTTAACCATGTCTTTTAGAGTTGGATGATCACAATGTAGAACATCCAGAAGATTTGAGTGACTAATGGGGGTAAGATGTTGTGAAAGAAATCTACCAATGATTTGTTATTGGAGCATTAAAAACAAAACAAAACCAAAAAAAAGAGAACCCTTTTTATTATCACACTCTATTAAGCCAGGGCGAGGAAACAGTTTCTAATCAGCACTCTGGGCAGAGATAGTGCAGTCTTTTGTACCAGGCCTCAGATCTGTGTTCTCTATTCACACATGCTCACTTCCAGCTGTTGTCATTGAAACCCCACATGATCTTCTAAGGTCAGAGGGCAGTCACCCATGGCTGCCGCAGTTAAAAGGTTATGCTGATTTCTGTTGTCAAATATTGGTTCTTTTCTCTTCCAATCACTCCTAGTCTAGTTTTTTTTAACAAGAAAAAAAATCCAGCCTAGAATTGTATTACATGACTTTCAAGTCTTAAAAGTGTTCTTTCATTGTGCTAACACATGGCCTGGATGGTCTACAGCATTTTGTTATATTTCACAAAGAATTTTCTGGTACTTTGAAAATACTTTTGTGTTTTGTGCTAAGCCAGCAAACTTCAGAAGTATGGTAGCCACACATTGTGGCGTGCTGTAGTAACTGCAGTAATGGACAATATAGATTCCGCTATTGAATAAGTGCCGTGATTTATGGCAGACACAACGAAGTCATTGCCAGGAAAAGGGAAAAGAATATTGGCTCTAAAAAGTGACTAAAAAAAAAAAATATATATATATATATATATCAGGGTAATTTTCAGGATTTATTATCGTGTATATATATACGGGTTTAGTATATATATATATATATATGTTTATGTAGAGCTCTAAATTAGAGCTTTACCTTTCATGTTTGAGGCCCTTGGTTTGATCCCCAGCACTGCAAAAATAAATCTAAAGAAGATAGGTGAAAGTTCTGTATGTAGGATAAATTAATTTTATTTAAAATAAATGAATCAAAAGATTTTATGAAAAGTTGCTTATTATATATTTGGAAAACTATACCTGTTTATTATTTATTTATGGCGGAGGGGGCAATTGAAAAGCAATTGTAAGGATTATTTTTAAATATATTGCTCCCAGAGCTGGGGTTGATAGTATAGGGGCTCCCTAGAGTTTGAACTCCAGTTCAGTCCCTGGTACCAATCCCCCTCTCCCCCCCCACACAACACACCCAACACACAAAGGCAGTGTTGCTGCTGGAGCCTGGAGGTCCCTGGTTACTGCCTGGTGTGACCCTCGGTGCCAAGTGTGGCACCACAGGGCAGCCTCAGTATCCTTAAGACCTGGCATTTGTCATCCAACAGAATTGGCTGAGAATTGCCTGGAGTGACCCCAGGATCTTGCACACTACTTGGCAGAGCCCTCTCCCCCACCCCCGCATCATGATAAAATTAAATATGTATAAATAAAGAAATATGTATGTATTCAGTTTATTAGTGATTTTCTTCCCATGCCTGGTGAGCCCAAGTCAGTGTCTCTAAATCGACCGTGAGCTTCCATCTTTCCTGTCAGCCCTACTGGTGTTCTGGGGGGGGGGGCAGAGTTCTCAGCAAGCGCTTTCACAGCCCTCTGAATTAAACCAAAAAAGGGGGAAGAAAGGACAGTGGGCATTAAAGGTTTTTGCTGTTTTACATCCATAAGCCAGGGTAGCCCTGGGGTGATCCAGTTTCCTGTCTGTTTTGTTTAAGGTAATCACTTTCTGATGTATTTAGGGAATATTTAAGGTAATAAGTTTCTTATGTATTCAGAGAATACATCTCCCTATTTTTTCTCCCGTCTTTGTTTTCCAGCAGAAACTGGAGGTATTAACAAATAGTTTGATTCATTCGCAGATTACCAGTGGTTACTGCCCGAGTTTAGAAAACTTTGAGAATGTGAGAAGATTAAGGCTCCTTAAAACCCCTCTTGGTTCCAAACCAGGTTAATTAAAAAATACTTTTAAGTTTATGGTATGTTAAAAAATAACAAAATTAATTTTAAAATATTCATGCAATGCAGGATCTTATGCAAATTAAATGAAACTTACTACACCTAATGTGTCTAATGCGAAGCAATGTTTGTTGTTTGTGTTTGGGCCACACACAGAGGTGCCCAGAGGCCTCTCCTGGCTCTGTGCTTGGGGGTCACTCCCAGTGCTGGGGGAGCGGATCATGTTACCCCAGGAATCAAAGCTGCTTGCTCCTACATGCAAAACAGTCCTAAAGTCAAGCAGTTTTATCTTTAACAAAAATTTTTTTTTGTTTGTTTGGTGAGGGACACCGTTGGTGCTCAGGGACTTCTGGCTTTGTGCTCCGAGTTCTTCTTGGTGTATTGCTGGAGACTGGGTGCTTCTGGGAATCAAATTTAGGCCTCTTGCATACAAAGTATGTGCTCCAGCCTGTTTTGCTGTCCCTCCGGCCCCAGAAGTTTTTGTGCTTTAAAAAGTTAAAGTAAACACGTCTCAATTTTTATACAAAATTAGTAGTAAGTCCATATGTAAAATTCCTATATCTTTCAGCAGTCAAACGAATGCATGATTAAAGAAACAGGAAAATTAATTTGTTGATACTGCAAATCAAGGCAAGAGGGGGTTTTGCCTGGAGGAGAGAAATTTAGAGTTGAGTGACAGAATTCAAATATTTGAATGGAAGTTAGATTTCTTCTGCCTATTCCAGGGAACAAAGATCAGTAGAAATCAGAAGAAATGATAGGCATACAAGCTATGAATTTGATTCTTTTGAAAAATCAGACCTCAATATTTTGTCAGTTAAAAATTCTTTGGAATGATGTAACGATAATTGTTTTCTTACCAGATTAATTTTAAGACTTCTTCATTTCTAATTCATTTTGTGATATCATGTACCCAATATTTATAAACACAACTATACAGTTTTTTCACTTTTTATTTGGATATTTTATATAGATTTCCATATAGCCCTATAATTGTGCAGTTACTTGTAACTCAAACTCATACCTTTTATGTGATTTCATTGAGCAAGCAAATTTATTTAATGAAATGCTACTCTTCCTTTTTTAAACTGTAGGGATTGAGGAAAAAACTGTGGTGAGGTCTTTGGTTTAGAGTGGATAATGAAGTCTCTGATGTTTTATAAGTTAGATTTAACTGTCATAAAATGTATTATAGTTCATATAGTAAGAGAAATTTTAAAAAAGTCCAAATTTCTGCCTATTTCTATTTGCCCTATTTTTATACCCTATTATGTCACTTACAGTGTGGCAGGCAGAAGGCAAGTACTTCAAGCATGCTGCTCTGAGATCTAGCATTTTTCCGATAAAAGCAGAATATTACTGATTGCACAGAGTTCAAGGGCAGTAAGTGTTAATTCTCCTGAAATGCTTAAGAGAATACTGGAACACAAAGTGTGCATACTGGCTAAATGAAAGCTATATCTTTGGTGAAAATTAACACTAACTGGAGTAGCTACATGGTTACGTTTCCCAGATAAGTAACCAAACTCTACCTGTCTCTGGCTTGACCCATTTTCTCAATGGAGAGATGTATAAGTGGTTTCTCAAAGTGGAGTGGCCTTGGGCTCGCTCATTAAGTGTTAATGAGCTCGTAGTTGGAGTTCTTAAACAAAGTAGAGAAAATAGGAGGCGAAGCAGAGCATGTATATGCTATAGCATTGCCCCAAACCTAGTGGTATCCTGGTCAAATTCACGGGGGCACAGGGAACTGGCTCCAGTTAAGGAAGTCTATTCACGACAGCAGTTGCAGACATTCCTGCATGCACTCAGCCTCGTCATGTCATCCTCCTAGAGGAAGCGTCATTGCATTTTCCAAACTAGTTTTCCTTTGGGAAAGTCTGAACACACTTTGTTTTTGTTTTGATTCTTCTTTATGGGGTTTGGTGCAGTGATTTGCGGCACCAGTTCACACAACACATTCTGGGAAGCAACAGTACAAATCCCGGCAGAGAAGATGGAGTATGCTTTTGGAGGCTAGCAGGTAGCACATCTTGGTTGCAGTAAAGAGAACTCATATTCGCAAAATATTGGGAGGTGCTGAAAATGTTTCCCTAAGGCCTGATGTCAAAGTTCTTAAATACCTAGCAGGATTTTTTAATATATTTTATTATACCTCCATAAGATAAACAATTACAAAAATGTTCATGTTTGGGTTTCAGCCATACAGTGTTCCAGCATCCATCCCTCCACCAGTGCCCATTTCCCACCACCAGTGTCCCCGATTCCCTCCCCCCCCCTAGCCTGCCTCTATGGCAGGTTCTTTATCTCTTTTCTCTCTTTCTCTTTCTCTCTCTTCCTTCTCTTACATATTGTGGATTGTAATACATATACTTAGAGACAGAGCCTGGCAAGCTACCCGTGTTGTATTTGATATGCCAAATACCAGTAACAATTTTAGACCTCATTCCCATTACCTGATGGAATGGTTTGAGGCTCTTTATGTACCTGGAGCAAGCAGGTGCCCTTGGGCTCTACTAGCATGAGACAGGACATATGGAGATGTTACTGGTGCCCGCTCGAGCAAATCGATGATGAACGGGGAAGACAGTGACAGTGACAGAGGTTATCATGTGTATCTTTTTGCCTGTATTTAATGCTAAGTTCTATGTGGTAATAGCACTTTCGACAACACTGTTCTCTTATCAGTCTTACCTAACCTCTGCTCCCACATGTTTGTGGTAATTTCCACATTTGACAATCCACTGATCCACTTTTGCCTGACCTTGGAAGTTGGTATCATAATATGATATATATATATGTATGTATAAATATATATATGTATATATATTTATGTCATGCAAATAAATGCAGTCATTCTATATCTATCTTTTTCCTTCTGGCTAATTTCACTCAACATGATCCTCTCCATGTCCATCCAATTATAGGCAAATTTCATGACTTCATTTTTCCTAACAGCTGCATAGTATTCCATTGTGTAGATGTACCAAAGTTTCTTTATCCAGTCATCAATTCTCGGCACTCTGATTGTTTCCAGATTCTGGCTATTGTGAATAATTCTGCTATAAACATAAAAGTAGGGATGGTATTTCCACTGCGTGTTTTTGGCTTCCTGGGGTATATTCCCAGGAGTGGTATGGCTGTGTCAAATGGTAGCTCAATTTCTAGTCTTTGGAGGAATGTCCATATAGTTTTCCAAAAAGGCTATACCAGTCGACATTCCCACCAACAATGGATGAGTGTCCCCTTTTCCCTGCATCCACACCAGCACTTATTGTTCTTGCTCTTTTGTATATGTGCCAGACTCTGTGGTGTGAGATATCTCATTGTTGTTTTAATTTGCATCTCTCTGATAAATAATGATGATGATCATTTTTATATGTCTTTTGGCCATTCGAACTTCTTCCTTGTCAAAGTTTCTGTTCATTTCTTCTCCCCATATTTTGATGAGGTTGGCTGTTTTCTTCTTGTAAAGTTCTACCAGTGCCTGATATATCTTGGATATTAACCCATTATCAGATGGGTATTGGGTGAATATTCTTTCACATTCTGTGAACTGTCTTTGTATCTTAGTCACTGTTTCTTTTGAGGTGCAAACGCTTTTTAGCATCATGTAGTCCCATATGTTTATCTTTTCTTCTAGTTGTTTTGTTAGTGGTGTTTCTTCTTTGAAGATGTCTTTAGCTTCAATTCGTGGTAGGCTTTTCCTATATTTTTTTCGATGTACTTTATGGATTCAGGTCTGATATTGAGATCTTTAATCCATTTTGATCTGATTTTGTTCATGGTATTAGACAGAGATTCAAATTCATTTTTTACATGTAGCTGTCCAGTTTTTCCAGCACCACTTGTTGAAGAGGCTTTCCCTTACTCCATTTCGTACTTTTTCTGGCAAGATATTTTAAAATAGAAAATTAAGTCAAAACTTGACTCTCAAGGAAATTATGAAATACACATGCCCTAGACTTTGCCAGTAAAACTAGATCTAGTGGAACAGCAGAAGGATTGAGTTTTGGCCCTTCCTTATCTTTATGGATCTAAATGGACACAACCCACCGTGGATTAGATGCCCCCTATTGAATAATCCTACCTGAGTGGGGCAGGCTCCCGACGAGATGTCTCAAGTCACAGGTCGGCATCCCAGGATAATGGCTTTGCACTTGGAACCAGGGATTATTGTGGGTCACAGTGTGATGCTGACACAACCCTGCCCCTCAGTGGCTCACAGGCCATGGGAGAATTAAACTCCCAGAGAGGAGCTCCCCAAACCAAACAAAAGCAAGAAAACACAAGAGCAGCACCTAGTTGAAATGTCTCTGAACTTGCTTTTTTGTCCTGCCCTCTGCTTGGTTCCTCTCCTGCCTATTAAAATCTTCAGCGAGATGCGTTCCCATGGTGTCAGTGGCGTTTTCTCTAGGACCAGTCACTGCCACGGTGTAAAAGCTACTTTCCTTTGCTATCCGGAATAGTTTATAAGTGCTATCTACCCAGCAAAGCCTCATCTCTCCCCAGTGCCACTATGGCAAGGAATGAAGTCTGGGCCCTGGCTGGGCACTCACTGAACAAGACTTCAGTGAATGGACATTTCAGCACTTTGCATTTTCAGTCTTCCGAGCTATGGTTTGGGACGGAATGGTCTGATCAGAGCACGGACTGGCTTTTCGTCTTAGACACGTGTTTCAGGGATGCTTAATCAGTTTCCCACTGACTATCTTTGATTTTTTCCTTTTTGGTTTGTGGGCCACAGCTGCAGTGCTTAGGGCTTACTCCTGGCTCCATGCTCAGGGATCACTCTTGGTGAGTCTCAGGGATCGTACAGGGAAGGGAATGAACCCTGGCTCGGCCATCTGCAAGGCAAGTGACTTCATTACTGCCCTGTATCTCTGCAGCCCAACACCCAGGAGCTTTTATGTTAACATCTGAATGTGCAGAGACATAAATTTACTTCTTTATCTCCTTGCTCATTTTTTCTCATCTCACAAGGAAATAGAATACCCAAAGCCATGTTATTTCCCTGAGAGTCATTTTTTTATGATTTGGTTTATGCAGAGGCGAACAAAATGTTCATCTGCTTGGGTTACGCTTAGTAATTCCGTCCGCTGTGTCACTCTTTCCATCATTTTTTCTGTTTCGTTTCTCATTTCTGTGTCCTGCTAGAGTTTGTCAGTGGGTTTCCAGATAATCAGTGAAGGAACAAAACCAGTTTCATGGTCTTATAAAGTGCCAGAGAATAATTGCACAGGCCTTTTGTAGGGACATATTCTATTAAAAATATTTCTTTTATTGGTTGAGATTAGGTGCTTTACTGTCCTGTTAATAATGGCTTCCCATGCACATAGTCCCAACAGCACCCATAACCAGTGTACCCACTTCTCTCCCGAAGGGCCCACGGCCCCTTCCTCTCAGTGGAGGACACATCCCAAACGTAAAGCGGGGGACCTGATCACCCCATCCAGAGATGATCATCTGGTCTGATCTGGCTACGTCAGACTTGAGAATAGTTTGACTCACTTGACCTAATGATGGAATGATGGAAGATTCTCATCTTTCCTAGCTGTGAAATAGGACAAATCAAAATTCACATAAGGAGGCAGGTTGCTGGTGTTTGGGGCTGGGGTGGAGAGTCACTAGTTTTGACTATGACTTCCTCGCACAAGGCACTGAGCACTGACCTTCTTTATGGATGGGGAGTGGGGAGGGCACTTGATGTCCGTGAAATGGTGTCGTTGGTGCTTTAGCTGTTACACTGGGCCTTCCAAAATGGGACGCCACGTTGGAACAGCCACTGACACCTGAAGCACTAATGTCACCTTCCTGCTGAGGACTTTCAGCTAAATAGATTTTCTGCTCTGTTATTATCATTCTATGTTTCCCCCCCCCAGTGGGGGAGTGCTGTGGGAGGGTTCATTTGCATAGTTTTCAGATGCACATTGACTCAATAGCAGGTCATACTTTATAGAAGTGAGAGGAAGAAACAGGAGTTATTCCTTCAGAGGTATGAAAATGAACACGCTGGAGCTCAGTTTGCAGTGTTCTTTCAGAGGCATCTCTGGAGGACTTGTAAGACACTGGGTTAGGCCCCAGAGGGCTGTCCCATTGAAGGTGTTCTAGGCTGAAGGCCCCTGAGGGCTGTCCCATTGAAGGTGTTTAGGCTGAAGACCCCTGAGGGTTGCCATATTGAAGGTGTTCTAGGCTGAAGGCCCCTGAGGGCTGCCATGTTGAAGGTGTTCTAGGCTGAAGGGATCATAGTCTAACAGGAGAAGAAGTTAGAATTGTCCTTCAGTGGGCTGAGTTTGAGGCAAGCTTGATACAGAGCATGCCAGGGCAGTGTTGAGAAACCAAGCAAAGGCTCTGAGAGACGGCAGTTGAAAAAGAAGCAGTGGTATGTGGGAGCGAGTGGACCGGGTCACAAGGAAGCAAGTGTTCTCGTAAGCCCAGGGGTCAAGCAGACTGTGAGAGAAAAGGTGAAAAGGAGTCAGCAAAGGGAAATGGAGACTGTCTTGCTGGTGTCGACCAAGAGAAGTAGCTGGTCCACACTCTGCAGCTCTGTGTCAGAGTAGTGAATGCTGATCACATGGACTTCATCTCAGCTTCCACAGTGCCTTGTCCTTTAAAGTCAAAACACAACAAGAACCAAAGAATGTTTGTAAATTTAGGTACTAGGATCTACCATATCGTTACTTATACTCCTCATGGATGTTACTCCAGTACCTCACCTACCATCAGGAGCCCCTTCCCTCCACCAGTGTCCCAAGGGCCCCGCCTGTGCCCCGCACCCCACCATCTGAACGCAGTTCTATAAACAGAATATTTAGTTTCGATGACTTTGACCATTTGTTGTCCATTTGCTGTGTTTCTTCCTTATCTTATATTTGGGAAGAGCATTCTCTCTCTCTCTCTCTCTCTCTCTCTCTCTCTCTCTCTCTCTCTCTCTTCTCTGTCTCTGTCACTCTCTTGCTCTTTCTTTTTTACCATGTAGGTTGTGGTACCTACACATATTGGTGAATGATGCTAATGTTCTTGAATTACACAACATTTTTAATCAGTGATATGTAGATACAGTTAAAATACTAATTTTAGATTAGAGAATTTCAGAGTCACTAGTACCTTGTTCTTGCCTCCCTCTGGCCTTTGCCTGTGGCTCTTGCAGCTCTTTCCTTTCTCTCCCTGCCGTGGGTGCCTTGGAATCCCTACACGTTAGGACATCCTTTCTAAAGTCTATGACATTTCTTTCCCCAGATCCATAGTACCGCTTGCAATTTTTAAAATAAGTCACTTGTTTTTACACATTTTCTATGGTTTCCAATTCTAGGTTGCACATTCCCTAAAGATAGGGCCAGTATGTTAAAACCCTCTCACACAGCGTAATGCTTGACATATCCTAGGCGCTCCAGTAAGTCTTTGTTGAGTGAGTGAAGGAATTGTCAGACTTGCCTGGTGAGCAAGACAGTTCTGGCTGTGGAGCAGAGACGAGAAGGCCAGGCCGAGGCTGGAGAGCATGGGGAGGAGGCTGTCCCATCCTGCTGGTGAGAGTTGGAAAGAACCTGAGGCACAGTTAGAGGGGGCAGATGGAGACACAGAGAGTCAAGGAGTAGTCAGGAAATGGGATCAGTGTGTTTTGTTGAATATGCATGTTTGTAAGAGGCAGGAGTCAGGAATGACACCCAAACATAGGCACTTCAATGAATGTTGGCTGTGTCATTGAAGTGGCGAGTTCAGAAGAGTAGGGATGGGTGTCAGGAGAGAATAAATGATCTCAGCTTCTGACACATTGGTGTGAGGACAGTTGTATGTTCTCTGGTAAAAGTAGTCCATAAACATTTCATTTATTTATTTTTAAATTGAATCAGAATCACTGTGAGATACACAGTTACAAGGTTGTTCAGATTGGGTTCCATACAATGTTCCAACACCCTATCCTTCACCAGTGTACATTTCCCACCACCAACGTCCCCATTTTCCTCCCAGCACCCCACTTCACCCAGCCTGCCTCTGTGGAAGGTACTTTTCTTCTTTCTCCCTCTCTTGCTCTCTTTCTCTCACTTTCCTTTTGAGCATTATGTTTTGCAGTACAGATACTGAAAGGTTATCACGTGTATCCCTTTACCTGCTTCCAGCACTCAGTTCTTGTCTGGAGCGATCATTTCCAGCTATCACTGTTATAATGGACTTCTGTTTCCTAACTGCCCGCCCCTCTTCACCACTTGCTAGGTAGCCAGCTGCCAACCGTGGGCCAGTCCTCCTGGCACTTGCCATAAACATTTCAATCTATGGGTTTAGAACTCAGAAGGGAGGTTTTGTTGGCCAAAGATAAAGATTTGAGGATGATCACCGGAAAGATCATCCAGCTAGCGTTGGAAAGAGTCATTCATTTACTCATCCCACAAATATGCTCTTACTAACTGCTTTGCCCGAGACCTGAAGGACAGAACTGAAAGAAACAAGCTAGTGTTCTTAGTCACTGCAATCAACACTGGTTGCTGATGTTCTAGAAGGAGAGACAGTAGCACACCTTGGGAAGGACGGGCACCAGCCCTGCAGAGGACCGCGTTTCAGAAGAGGACACAGGAAAGCAACCCTCGCGAGACGAGAGTTTGAGTGAATGAGTGCAGGGGTTCCCCCTCTCAAGTTCGGCTGCCAGATGAGCCTGGTTTTCACACTTTACTGGCCTTTTCGGTGGCGGCCTCAAAGTACATGTGTTCACATTCACTCTGTATAGAAATTCCTGCTAAGTCGTCCTTGATTGAAATCAGGAATTTCAGAGGTTGGAACTGAAACAAGTATCAGCCCGCAAGCTAGTGCTACAGAGATGAGCCCAGCTTTCCCGGTTTACCTGGGAATTTCCTTGCCATTGTTCTCTGTGCTTTAAGACAAACTTAATATACATTGTGGTGGGATTTCCTTTGTTTTGGTCTGAGGGATAAGTTTAATGTTAACATTGTCACAGTAGAAGAGATGTTCTGGTGTTTTGTCAAGGACTTGTTGGATAATTTTTCTGTTATTGCATATCTTTTCTTTTAACCCAGAAGACCCCTCGGGCACCGCGGAGGTGAAGGTCAACTTCGTACCTGGGTTTGGTTTCTTTGAGAGCTGAAGGTTTTTTATTTATTTGATATTTTGTTTTATGGGCCACGCCCAGAGGTTTTTAGGGCTTGCTCTCGGCCTTGTGCTCTAGGATCACTCCTGGGGGCTGAGGAAACCATATGGGAATCTCACCTGCCATCTGCCATGCGCTAGACAAGCACCCTACCTGCTATGCTGTCTTCTCTCTGGCCCTTCAACAAGTCCTTCAAATGAAATGAATTTTGCCACTTTTATGGCTGCATAGTATCCCAAGAGTTTGAGCTGTTGTTGGTAAAATGTCCTGGATTGTGTGTTTGATATAAAGTTTAAGTGAATTGTTTTCTGTTAAGTCTCAGTAAAACAACTTCCTTATGCAGAAGTTCAGTGTAAACATAAGAAAAAAAAATAATTGGTAGGTTGTTATAATCCTCCAAATATGAGGGTTTTTGCATGCATTTATGTGCATGACATTTAACAAATTTATTCATGCATAAATGATGCCATAGGTAAATTTGCTTCCCCTTAGTAGGCAAAATCTAGCTTTTATCAATAGCATAATTTTAAATGGATTTTTACTATATACTCAGATTGGCATATATTTTTTCACGTTGCATTTCCTAAAGGTATACAAAATTAGGAAGAAGACTTATTTTTAAAATCCCTCTAACCAACTACTTCCAATTTTTAGACTGTTGATTCTGCTAATGGTACATACAAATATCTGAACTAGAGTCTGCCTCTTTTACCTCAGAATGAAAAAGCTTTAGAGGGAGAACAGAAAATGACATTATTGATTATCTATCCTTTCTTTTCCTAAGTTTTATGTTCCATCATATACTGTAAATAATGAATATCAGCCTTCTTAAAGGAAAGTAAAGTCCATAAAAGCAAAGAAGATACAAAATTCAAAAGTGAAGTCATTTGAACCGCTGCATTATTATCTTCAAGACTAAATAAATAAACATACAGGGCATGGGGGGTGAGGAGATTTTTTTCATCTAAAACCTTTTAAATTATTTATGCTTGGAAGAATTTGTTTTCATGTTCAAGGTTGGGTTACTTTCTGTAGTCCGGCATTGACAAAATTCACTTATTTTATCTTAAAATAAAGGGAACACCCTTAAATCTTGCTGGATTTGAATGAATGTGATCTAATCCTGATCAGATGTTTCTTTAGAGAGTAATGTTTTTAAGATGATGGTGGAATTTAGTTCTCTGGGTTGATTCTTAGGTAGCCTGTTTTCATCCCAGTCCTTAAGTTCTCAAAGGTCAGCCAAGGTAACCATTTATTTAAAATCCTCTTTTGTTTCAGATTTCCTGTTGAACTTTTTTTTTAGCCATCTCAAAAAAAAAAATCAGCTAGTGTTTGTGTTCAGCTTCCCATAGCCACCAGATTCAGCCCAGAAATCCACCTACCTACTGAAATGACTGTGCTCTCACACTCAAATGTTAGCTTGAGCCTAATGTGAAGGGAGATGTCACCACAAAGCTCCTATATGAAAGTCTCTTGTCACTCTATCGATGACAATGAGTTTCTGTTGATGACACTTGGTTTCTCTTGTTCTTATTTTTCTCAGGACATTTGGGCTTCCAGGACAGTTTCGTCACATCAGGTGTTTTTAGTGTGACCGAGCTGGTAAGAGTGTCACAGAGTAAGTATCTTGAATTTTGTTTGCCACAGAATTGTCTTGGGTTTGTGTGGCCTTGGTCTCCTGGAGATATAATTAGCTTTCAGAAATCCCTCTGTTCACTCACCCACTGGAACCATTTTGCCATACACCTTGCTTGTCAGTCAAGAATTTAAGATCAGAAAAACATTAAGTACCAGTTCAGTGTGAGACATGGGAAAAGGGTCTCACAGACTTCCTTAAGTTCTGCATGTGAAACCTGGATCAAAAATAACAAAATTCAGAGGCTTCCCTGGTTTTAAGAACTTTCATATTTTGAAAGAACTTGGTATTGACCTTTAAAGAATGCTTATGCCCTTGATGAGGGACATAGTACAGGGGGTCATCACCCTCTTGTCAATAGTCATGAGACTCGGCGAGTTAAGAGCACTTGTCACCACCAGGCCCATGGACCAAAGGGCCATTGATTGCATTTTCCCTATGACATCACGTGGCAGTCCAAAGAGGTCTTCAGTCACGCTCCAGACACAGACCTCTGAAAAACAGGATTTTGCTTAAAAGTAGACCTACAATGACCATGATGTTCTTCCCAATAGTAAGATGAAGGAAAGAAATCCACTCATAATCCAAAACTTAAATTTTGTTTTTTTATGCCCCCATATAATGTCACATTGCCGCCAGGACTGAGTCATAGTCCGTAGAAGGTTAGGCACTGGCCTTGCACACAGCTGAGCGAGGTTTGATGCCCAGCACCACATAAAGTCACCCTTCAGGGGTGATCCCTGAGCACAGAGCCAAGAGTAAGCCCTGAGCACAGCCTTCTTTTAGCACACCCAGAAAAAGGCGACCTTGATAGCGTTGGTTTCCTGCTGCCTCTGCTCTGTGGAAAGAGACAGAGTGAGTGTTAGTACTTTTACTGCAGGTTCACACACAGCTCCAGAGTCCCACCCATCTCGTATCTGATGTGCCCTGCCTTCAGGTTCACACACAGCTCCAGAGTCCCACCCATCTCGTATCTGATGTGCCCTGCCTTCAGGTTCACACCCAGCTCCAGAGTCCCACCCATCTTGTATCTGATGTGCCCTGCCTTCAGGTTCACACACAGCTCAGAGTCCCACCCATCTCGTATCTGATGTGCCCTGCCTTCAGGTTCACACTCCAGCTCCAGAGTCCCACCCATCTCGTATCTGATGTGCCCTGCCTTCAGGTTCACACCCAGCTCCAGAGTCCCACCCATCTCGTATCTGATGTACCCTGCCTTCAGGTTCACACCCAGCTCCAGAGTCCCACCCATCTCGTATCTGATGTGCCCGGCAGCCAGTCAGCCTTCACCTTGGAGTTTGTTCATAGGAACAAAAGTATGTTCATAAGTTTGTTCATAAGTCCTTAGTCAGGACATCTCTTAAGATCCAGGGGGCCACAACAATCCAGCAGGTAGGGCATTTGCCATGCCTGCCAACCTGGGTTTGATCCTCAGCATCCCATATGGCCCTCGAGCACCACCAGGAGTAATTCCTGAGTGCAGAGCCAGGAGTAACCCTGAGCATTGCCAGGTGTGGCCCAAAGAGAAAAAAGAAAAGAATACAGAGAGTTGAACTGCAGTACAAAAAGACTTAAGAGTCTGGGGCCGGGCGATAGCACAGTGGGTAGGGCGTTTGCCTTGCATGTGGCCGACCTGGGTTCAATCCCTGGCATCCCATATGGCCCCCAAGCACTGCCGGAAGTAATTCCTGAGCAAAGAGCCAGGAATAACCCCTGAGCATTGCCGGGTGTGACCCAAAAAAGAAAAACAAAACCTTAAGAGTCTCTCTCCAAAGCCAACTAGTGGGTGGGAGGCAAATGAGGGTGAGTACGTGATGGGGTCTTTGTTGAAACACTGTATGCCTGAAACTCAATCATGAATAGCTTTGTAATTTCACATTGACTAGACAATAATTTTTTTTTGAATACTGCTAAAAAGATTCCGAGATTAGGGTGGGGGTAGAGGGAAGGAGAAAGTGTTGCGCACTCACTGTCTGCCGGAAGTCCTTCACATACGGCGCATGCAGTAATTCTTGAGGTGCCCTTACTGGGCAAGAAAGGGGCTCTGCTTTTTGTTGTTGATTGCTTTTGTACAAGTGAATAAAGTTGTGATTTTATTAAGTCATTGTGTGAGACTTAAGTCAAAGTGTGAGAACACGGTTAAATGAAGTCTGTGTTACTGAAATTCTTACTCTTAGACTTGCCCTTGAAAAACCTGCCTTGGTGGCCCCAGATTAAGTTTTCAGAAAGACCAAATCTAATCTGGGCTGTGCATTGGCTTCCCAGGTGTTAACAGCGCCTCTGGGGTAGTGGCAGCACGTAAGATTCTCCAGGTGTTTCAGGGCGGCTGTAGATGCCTGACACTGGGGCCAGCCTTAGAGGCCTGTCGGTTCCGCACACAGCCGTGTAAGGGCTCTAGGACCCACAGACCCGGGGCACACGCTGGCTGGTGCAGTCGGCGACATGGAGGCTGTGTCAGCCTCGTCAAGGCTCCAGGTGGAACTTTCAGCCTCCGCCCCTTCCCTTTTGGAGCTCTTTCACCAGGTTGTCAGGTGCGTGGCCAACACTGCGGGGAAGGACTCTCAGCTTAATCCTCACCACACTGCTCAGGAAGGTTGAGCCCTTGAGCTTCCAGTGTGCTGGGGCATCAAGGGACCAAATTCAGAGGTTCTTGGGGCTTCGGGGCTGCACTCAGGCCTGGAGGGCGGGAGTGCTGTGATGCCAGGGATGTAGCTAGGACGAGGCTCGTGCGAGCCCGGTGCTCCCACCTGTGCGCTCTCCCCTTCTCTCCCACCTTTCCTTCCACCAACTGAGTTTCAGAATGGAACTCAAGCTAGAGGCATTGCACTCTTGGTCAATGCCATTGAATCTTAGTCTGGAGACACTTCTCACTTATTAATTTTGCCCATTCAAGGTTAAAACTATTTCCATAGAAACCAAAACAAATGAAACAAATTAATTTCTCTCCCTGGGTTTTTTTTTTTTTTTGGTATGAGTTAAAATAAAAAAAAAGAACAACAGACTATTTCTGTAGAAGGCTTTTTGAGGTTAGCTTTCCTCCTGTGCTCGGCTTTTGTGAGTGTGATGTGTTTGTTACAGTGGCTGAGCAGCCTTGGCTGGTTATTATGGACTCTAGCCCTTTGTTTCTGTGGCCGCTTACGTTCTGTGTGACCGCCTGTTTGGGCAGCAGTGCAGTGACCTGGATCCTGGATCCGCTCTGTAACCTCAGCCTGAGCCGTTTCACTTCCTAAAACTCGTCTCTGCTGCTGCTACCTGCACTCTCCCGCTCTGCCGCCCGACAGCTTCGAACTTGTAGTCGGTTTGCCTTTTCTGTGCATCTTTGGAATGGCCTCAGTTTTGTAGGATTTCTGTTTTATTACCTTTCCCCTTAACCCCCAGCCCTGCCTACACTTGCCCTTTGCCCCCAGTAACAGCATGGAGGGCCTAGATATCTCCCACTTATTCTCAGCCTCAGCTTGACAAGGTTGCCCTCTTTTTTTTACATTTGCTACACTAAGTATTTATTTATAGAAATATTCTCCATCCGTTTTCCATTGGTGTCATTTGGGGGTTCATTTGGGCATTTCCTTCTTTTCAGTTAATAATGGGCGGGGAGTGCTGCTATAATATTTCAGCATTTCCTCCTGAGATACCTGTGCCGAGGTTGGTTGTTTATAATTGTTCGCTATAGAGTGGGGAGAGTCACGGAACCCAAAAGAGAACTGGCGGCTGCCTTGTTGAGAAATGACGGGCAGGTGGCCAGGAGGCGTCTCTGTCCTGCACGATGTCCATCAGATCTCAGTGTTGTGTGGTGTTGCCCTCTCGGCTCTTGTCCACCTTGCTCTGACCTCTGACCTCCCTACCTTTAACCATTTTTGCATTCTTTCCTGTGAAGGCACTAGCAGAGCTCTATGTCTCTGTGCCATGAACGCTGCACTGCAGCCTAGAAGGCAACATACTGTGCTTCTGCGCCCCAGGCGGCAGGACCTCCCAAAGCAGTTCTAGGTCCTCATCGTCTTGTTCTGGGGAGGACCCTCCAGGGAGAGGAGACAGGGAACAGAGAGGTTGGTCCCTGTGAAAGATAGAGAGTGAAAGCGATCAAGTGCGGGGAAGCGAGAAAGGGGTCTTTTGATTGAGGAGGTTGTAAGTGCCAACAGCGCAGGTCAGAATCACTAAAGATATTTCAGATAGACCGAGAGGAGGGGCTGGAGAGATGGTCCAATGGGTAAGGCACTTGCTTTGCAAGCATCAGATGCGACACCCTGGGTTCGATCCCTGCACCCCATGTGGTCTCCCAAGGCCAGTAGGGGTGAACCCTGAGTGCAGAGCCAGGAATAACCCTGAGTAGTGCTTGGTGTGGCCCCCCAAGCAAACAGAGAGCAGGGGCCATTTGTTGGTCTGTTCCTTCCATGATGTCCCCTTCTCTGACAAAGCCTCTCAGGTGGGTCTCTTTCCTGCAAAGGGGCTGCTGTCGGGACCCCTCTGTCCCCTGCAGAGGCAGCTCATGCTATGGCGAGGCCGCTCTTCTCCTGGTCTTCTGTGCCAGCGTTTGCCTCTAGTGTGCTCCGGGACTGTCCAAGACCATTCCTGGCGGGAACCCAGAAGATCCTCCAGAAAACCCCCCCCACTTGTGCCCATTTCCTGCTAAAGTGCTGACTGTTTTCATTTGAACTTGGGGAGTGATATGGAACCCTTAAATACTGGGAAGGAGGAAAACCACAAACACACACACACAGGCCATTGTGACTGCTTCCCCGGCTTCTCGGTTTCTCACAGCGGTTTGTATCCTGGAGCCAGTTTGTATCCTGGAGCCGGCTGCAAGGGTTAAGTAAACTCAGTGGCTAGGGATGACTTCACAGGCCTGGAATTTTGAAAGGTCGGGGCTTCTCCCGTACACTGTGGCCAGCCTGAGAGGCCTTGGGTGTGAAAACCACTCTCAGTAACCCAGAGCGATTTGGGGTTCCTGTCGCACTGCTGCGGAATCTATTAACATCCAGCAACTGAATTGCCGTGTCTCTGCCATGAAGCTGGGCTGCTGGTGGCTGCAGGACCCGCGGGCTGCTCCTCCGTGGAGACCGAGCACAGAATCCGGCAGCTGCCTCAGCCTGGCATGAGGTGGCACCCTAGTGGCTGCTTTCTGCCTCGGAGACACACACACACACACACACACACACACACACGCGCGTTTCCTACCGTCCTCGGTGCTCATTGGCAAAGCACCTTTTTCCCAACCCTTGTTTCTTCTCTGACCTGCAAACTTGAACTTTCTGGCCAGCTGATTAGTAAGAGCGATTTCTAATATTCTGACCTTTCATGCTGCAGCACAATTAACTCTGCTCCCAGATACAATGAAGAAAGTGAAGCTCTTTGAGAGAAACAAGCCCAAACTTGAAAGGGGGAAAACCCCTCCAAAATGATCTTGCAGAAAAGAGCTCTGAGGAAACTGCTAGCCAAAGAGCTGCAGGGATCTGCTTCTTTATTGAAGTCACGGGGCTTTGAAACTTTCTTTCCTGAGTGAGTCGCTGACTGGCTCTTCTCTGTTGGAGCAACAGGGTAGCTGTGATCCTCTCCCAGGGAAATTAATTGTAAAGATAGGTTAGAGTCTGAAGAAACCATTTGGGCTTGAGCATTAAAGGAAGAAACAAAAAGATTATAATAAAAAATGGGCTGCAGGCGCAGCGGCGGCCGCGGTGACCTTGCCTTCTGCCTGCCATTACACAATTCAGTGGCGGTTCGCTCAAACTCTGCTCTCGATCAATATCCTATTAAAGCCGCACAAAAAGTCTCCATAAACTTAGTGGTTAGCTATGTTTATAAATGGAACTCGGCATAATGAGATGGTCAATAGCAGGCTCTACTAGTAATTTTAAAATGAACATCACACATGTTCTATCTGCAGCCGTCACTGCGCTCCCAGAGCCCGGCTCGCAGCAGACAAAATAGCAGGAATCCCATGGAAACACCCCAGTGCCTGGTCTCCAAAAGGCAGTTGCATAAACAAAAATCATTACGTTTTGAAATAGAAATTGCCCATCCGCCAACTACGTTGTTTTTGAAATATGCCGAAGTCAAACTCTCTTGAATATGACATTTGCAAGGTTGCATTTCCTAGTTCTAATCACCTCCTCACAGAGATAAAATGATAAATATCACCATACCCTGAGGAAGAATATCCGTCTGGTGGGCTTAATTGAGTGGGTTTCCTCTACTGTAATTCAATAAAATTTCAAAATAAATACCGAAATTGAATTAGCTCCGAAGAATATTTTTTGTATGATGTCTCCACCACCCCCCACCTCCTTTTCATTTCTGGACCTACTTGGGGCGTGTGTTTGTACAGTGAAGCCACAGCAAATGCATGGATAGGTGGTGACACAAATCGCCGTCACTCTGCTCTTTCTGCTGAATGCAGCTTGCCTTCTGAATGCAGCTTGCCTCCCCGGTCTCCTCTGGCTGTCCAGAGACAGCCGCCGAAATTAGGGGCAGGGTGATTTCCCCACTTACCTACCAGTAGAAATGCATGTCTGCCCTGAAGTCTGTGCCCTGGTAGTCACGTTATGATGTCATGCTGCTGTATAGGATGGTTCCCGAGCAAGAACAAACTCTTGCTACCTAGTGGCCCGCCAGCTGTAACTGTGTGCATAGGGCCAGCAATTCCATTCCATTTCCTGTGAGCTTCCTGGTGCGGAGCGGGCAGTGCAGGGGCACCTGGCAAGGCTGAAGGGAGCTTGTTTTCTCTGTTCACAACAGAAGCTCCGACAGCATTTAACAGCCAGTCCTAAGGTTCAAGGTATCCAAGTTTGATTCACGGAGAATCAGAAGACTGGCACCTTAAGGCACACACTGATTTGTTCTGCTGTTCTGATCTCTGTCCCCAGGTTTGCTGTTTCTGTGAGAAATATTGTATAAAATATGTGCTTAAGGAGCTGGGGAGATAGTACAGCAAGTAAGGTGCTCGCCTTGCGTGCTGCTGACGTGGGTTCAATCTCTGACAACACAGATGGTTCCCCTAAGTCCAGAGCCAGGAGTAAGCCCAGAGCACCACTGGATGTGGCTGCCCAGACCAAAAAAAATAGGTAAATAAGGTAAAAATTTTTGTGCAAGATCACCTCCTGATATCATTAAAAAAATCTAGGCAAGAGCACTCCGATTTGGATTCTGTCAATCAATATGTGAGTTGGGTAATAACAAACCCCTCCCAGCTGTGGTCTTCTCCTAAGCAATAATGATATATGCAACCAAAAATATTTATTAAATGCCAGCTGTATGCAGGACTGTCGCCTGAGTGCTGGAAACAGGAAATACAGCTGGGAGGGGTTCTCTATTGCCCAAACTCATATATTAACCAATGCATGTTTGGGTAATATTGAAGCGAACCCCTCCCAGCTGTGTTCTCCTCCTAGGTAATCATTATTTATGCAGTCAGCAAATATTTATTAAATGCCAACTGTGTGCGGGACTGTTGTCTAAGTGCTGAAAACAGGGATGCCCCTCAGGAATGTTTTGAGGATTACAAGAAGGAATGTCAAGTGTCTGTTGCTTCCTGGGGTGGTACAACCATGCTTGCTGCTGCATCGTCACTGAGCAAAGCCGCTGGCCCTATACTTTCATGCTCCCGGAGATAGTGAGGGCTTGATGAGTACATTTAAAACATGTGCGTTTCTCTATCAGTCTACAAAGGACTCATTTAAAGATTTATGTTCGTGGGGAATGGAGAAATAGTACAGAGGGTAGGGGTACTTGCCTAGGATGCAGCTGACAAAGGTTCGGTTCCTGGCACCCAGTTTGGTCTCCCGAGCCCTACCAGGAGTTATCCCTGAGCCAAGAGTAAGCCCTGAGTACTGCTGGTTATGGCCTAGATGCTCCACCCCTAAACAGTTATATTCAACAGTTAGCTATTCAGAAGGCCATTCTAGTAACCCATTGAGAGTTAACAATTCTGTTAGAAGGAGAGCCCATTAATACAGGATATGATTCACCTGGTTTAGGAAGCTGGGGGATTTGGATTCCTTATTTTCAACCAGCTTTTTGCACTGTTCTGGAAATTTCTCTTCCATTGTATCTAAACGCAGAATAAGATGTTTTAAAATTCTCTGTCAAGTCCTGACACCGTGACAACATTTTCCATGTCAAGGTGCACCTGGGCTGTCTTTTTTGTGAAGCAAGAAAGATTTCATTGAAACTTATTTAGAAAGATACGATGGGAGAGAAAGGGAGCAGTGCATATTCAAGAGAGAACAGGGCCTTCTCTAGAGGGAAGGAGAAAAGCAAAGCCACACCGAGGCAAGCAAGCAAGATGCATGGTCAAGGGAGAACATGGGCTTGAAGACCAAGCCCACCTGGGTTATTTTTACCAACTTTTTTTTTTGACAGTAAGTAACATTGGGGATCCAAATGCTGTTCAGAGGATCTTTAAGACAGAGAGGAATTCCTGTGCTGTTCCACAGTAAGACCACAAGTAAGGGACTGGAGACAGTGCAGTAGGCACGCTCCCTTTCATACTTCTGACCCAGGTTCAACACTACCTATGGCCCCTTGAACACTGCCAGGATTGATTCCTGAGCACAGGTCCAAAAGTTAGTCCTGAGTATTGGCTGGATGAGGTCTCCAAACCAAAATCAAACCAACCAACAAGAAAATCAAGACCAAAAGTAATATTGAAATTTGGGTTGGAATCTAGTATCCCAGTTAACACTTGATGATTAGAAAGACACTTGTCGGTGCCTAAACTTGTCAAGGATGGAGCTGGTTTAGTCATGCTCGGCCTCCGCACCATTAGGTCTCATGTAGACCTGAGTTCATCCTCATCGTGGTTGATCTGTACATGTCAGCACCCAGGATTTTTCAATATTTTGGGTGGGAGGAGGGGGAATCATATTGAGAACTGTTACTGTAGGCATCTGGACCAGTAGGTTGTTGGGACTCTGTTGATGGTTCTCTAGCAGCTAATGGCCCACGAGTCCCAAGGCATTGTTGGTGACGGGGCTGATGTTTCAAAGGCCATCCCCAGTTTATAGATCCTGGCGGTGAAAAGCCTGATCAGACCATCCGAGCCAGCCCATCAGGGAAGCCTTCATCCCCTGGCTGCGGCTGTATCAGATACTAAACGGGGACCACATTTGACCTCAGCCCAAAGCTGAGACGAGATGATACTCTAAAATGCGGAAAATCAATTACGTTCCCAAAGGCAGAAGCCGCTAATGCAGGGGGCAGCCAGTTTCTCCCTCTCCACCATAGGTCCTGCTAGCCCAAGGGTCAGACCTCTGCCTCTGATACTTGACGTCTGGAAACATAAGGAAGGGAGTGGGGAATGACGGGAGATATTTCTGGTCTTGATTCTTTTCTTTCTTTGCTTTTTTTTCCCTCCTGGGTTTTGTTATGGGACCACACCTATCCGTGTTCAGAGTCCACTTACTGCTGGGCCCTGACCCCACATACCGGGCCTGAACCCACGTCTCCAACCTGCAGCTCAAGTTTTGCCTGTAAAGTGGCAGGTGATACTTAATTCTGCGGGTCCTCTCTTAGAGTTTATCTCCCCATGATGGTGATGTGGGAAGCCTTGGGATTTTCTTGTCTGGTTGTATTGCTGTGTCTTTGGTGGCTACCTAGGAGTAATCTGGGTTCAGATCCCCGCTCTGGCACTCAGGCAGATGTGCTGAACTGATCAAGGTGCTTCAGCTTCCAGCCCATTCTCTCATGTGGCGATGAGTCTAATACAAATACCTGATCCCCACGATCAAGGAGGAAATGAAGTAACTCAGCAGAATTGCTTAGCACACTCCTGGCCCGTGATAAACGCCTGAGGAATAATTCTTGCTGGTTTTCCCCCAACAGGTTTATATAGGTTTAGTCAATTCTGTTAGCTTTTTGTTTTGTGATATAGACAGCATCCCATGTGGTATGGAAAGAGTACAGAGTTAAGTAAAAGACAATTTCTTTCTTTATAGAGGAAATAGACGTATATATATTTTTTGAGAGACCAGCTCACACCAGCATCTCTTAGGGGTTGTGTGGTCTACGCCCAAGTGCCGAGGGACCATGTGCTGCCTGGAGTTTGAACTTAGGACCTCACACAGGCAATGCTCCGTCACTTAGGCCGCATTCCCGGCTCTGACAGTGCAGTCTCTCAGGGTCTGGGACTGAGTTTCCCCTTATGGCAGGGAAGTCCCCTAAATACTCTTAACTGGAAAATTAACTCACAGTAATTACCTGTTAGTGATAAACCACTTTTATGATTCTGAGAGAGGAAGATGTGTATTGGTGGGTTTTTCTCATTTCTTGTCCCCCCCCCCTGAAATGCTTCTATTTTAGTTTTAAAAATGGTAAAGAAATACACATTTCTGGGCTGGACAAATGTTTTCAGGTTAAGGTGCTTGCCTCACCTGCAGCGTGAGCTGGTTCAGTTTCCTACATTATATATGGTCAGTTGAGCAGTACCAGAGGACACTCACTTGGTAGTAAGGAGCCAGGAGCAGGACTGGCCACCCCTGCATGTGAGCCAGCCCCTTCGTCTTCCTGCCCCCACCCCCCAAAAAGAAAGAAATCAACTTTCTCCATTCACTTCATTTTCCCAGTAGCTGCTCTCTCTCTCTTTTCCCGTGTCTCTCTCTCCCTCTCTCTCTTCTCTCTCTTCCTCTCTCTCCGCGTCTCTCTCTCTCTCCCTCCCTTCCTCCTTTTCTCCTTCCCTTACTCCCTTCTTATATGTATTATATTCCTTCTCTTGTATGGGCAGGCTTTGCTCTGAGCCGGCACTTGCCTGGCACTTGCCTTCAAGGGGCCTAAACCAGTCTGCTGACTTTTTGGCATCTGAGCCTTCCCTTCAGAAAGGTGTTGCTTTGATCTTATCAGGGCAGGGAAGTTCAAGCTCACCTCAAGGAAATCCACATTTGAATGCAACATCTTTCTTTTGGGTTTCTTTTATGAAACAGGACGCCAGCCTGCGCTTGCTCAGACCTTCTAGAAAGGAAGGTTAGAAAAAGGAGATGAGACCATGGTTTGCCGTCCAGAAATCTGCTTGGCAAAAGGTTGCTGAAGACTGTGGTGTACAAAGCTGCAGAGAAAGTACCTTTATGATTGATTTCCATTCAAGTCAGACTGACTGCAGCGTGGCCATTTTTCTAAGCCATCACTGCTCACGCTGCAGCAGTCTGCTATCTGCAGGGTGTCTGAATTATAGCAGTCTAGGTCTGTGTTACCTCTTACACAAATTACTTACACTGGTCTCTTTTTTTTCCATGCAAATTCATCAGTTTTACAGCCCCTCATAGCCACAGTCAGGAAACTCTGGCCTAGAGCACAAATTGATCAAATGAGTTAATTTTACTTTTACCTTTTTTTTTTTTTTTAAAAGCCCTCTCTTATAGGCAGCATTCAGGAAGCATATCATGGTAGAGAGCAGATAACAAAGAAGTTGAATTCTCTGGCCATAGATGACTTTCCAACTTAATTCCCTTTAACAATGATTCCAGATTTGCTGGTATTTTTTGTGGTATTATGCGTCTTAAAACTATGCCTTTGATAAAAAAAGAACAAGTATTTTCCCCATGTTTGCTCTTTTTTCTACCGCTGGTGTGGACTTTCTTACAAGGTCTTTGCCACTTGAATGCAAAAACACTAAATTGTGCTGGGCACACAGACTTAGGGGGCTGCCATTGGACACATCCAGTACTCAATCTTAAATTACAGTCTCCCAAAGCCCCAGGGAATACATCCGATGAATGTAATCTGGAGAAAGAATTGTTATTTTCTATGTTGGTGGTGTTGGCCATCTTCATAGTCTTTGGTGGGTGAGGGGAAGGGACTTGCCCAAGGGCATCATTCCAAACTCTTCAGCTGCCACAATTGAAAAAGGGACAACTATGATTGTTAATCACTAAAATGTGACCCCCACAGGTCAGTTGACTTTCTATTTGACTTTCTATAGCTTGTCCACTGACATCTCAGGCATCTAGAAGAATGCCTAGCACATGAAAAGCACTCCGTAAAGATTTGTTGAATTCCACTGAATGCAGCCTCTCTGAGGAGGCGTACCATTAGCAACAAGCTAGCCACCACAGTCATTTAGTTAATGCTCCCTGCTGACTCCTGTTGAACAAGTTGTAAACTCCATGTGTCGTAATCTCCCAACCAGAGTAGCTAGAAAATTTGGATAGAGTCTCCCCTCGCCACCCCCCATCATCCTTGCTGCCCACCAGTGCAAGCCTGAGCAGATTGTCTCTGGTGGATGGCAGAAGTTCAATAACCACAGCCTTATCCAACTACTAATGTGTGCAGAAGAGCAGGTCATTAAGAGGGTTGGCTACTAAAGTAACCCCTTTCTTCCAATAGCCCACATTACTATAATGATTCCTTAATAGCAAACCATTTATTAAGAAATGACACAAAGGCTACATTCTACTCGGGAGAGGGAAGAAAGGGCTGGGGGTGGGGGATGAATGACTTAGAAAGAACGTCCAAAGAGACAATACCCCAGAGTTAGCCTTTGAGAAAAAACTCCATGGGAGAAGATCCATATGTACTTTGGGTTCCATGTGGTGGTACTGCTTAAGAACCCTGAGAAAAGACTTCCGTTCAGAAGCAGTGGGTGCTCCTTGTACGAAGGTAGAATTCTCCTTTCATTCCACTTTGCTTCAAGATTGGCACTGGGAGATAAAGGCGATCTTCCTTCCTTCCTTCCTTCCCTTCCTTCCTTCCTTCCTTCCTTCCTTCCTTCCTTCCTTCCTTCCTTTCCTTTTCCTTCCTTCCTTTCTTCTTCTTTCTTTCTTTCTTTTCTTTCTTTCCTTCCTTCTTTCTCTTTCCTTCTTTCTTTCTTTCTTTCTTTCTTTCTTTCTTTCTTTCTTTCTTTTCTCTCTCTCTCTCTCTCTCTCTCTCTCTCTCTTTTGCTTTGCTTTTTTGGGCCCACACCCCGACAATACTCAGGGGTTAGTTCTGGGTCTGCACTCAGGAATTACTCCAAGTGGTGCTCAGGGTTTCTCCTGGCTCTGCATTCAGGAATTACTCCTGGCAGTGCTCGGGCAACCATATGGGATGCCGGGGGTTGAACCCGGGCTGGCATGGGCCTGCTGCATGCAAGGCAAAGGTCCTACCTTCTGGACCATCGCTCGGAGACAGACATGGGGCAGAGCTGCTACTGGCTCTCCCTGTGCCCAGCCGCTCATGAGGTGCCCAGGAGGGATGGCAGATTCTAGCCCTGGCCCGCCACCCCAGCAGAGCCTCACAACAAGCCAGTCAATCCCCACTCCATGAGGGCCTCCATTTTCCACATCTGGACTTCCCCCTCGTCAGAACTCCACCCAGCAGACCAGCCTGTCACAGCCTGGCTCGCGCCACCAGTTCATCAATAAATGCTGGATTTTGAGATGACTACAAGAGTATGCTACCCACGGCAGAGCCTGGCAAGCTACCCATGTCATATTTGAGATGCCAGATACCAGTGACAATTATAGACCTCATTCCCATGACCTGATGGAATGGTTTGAGGCTCTTTATGTTCCTGGAGCAAGCAGGTGCCCTTGGGCTCTACTTGCATGAGACTGGTCATATGGAGATGTTACTGGTGCCCGCTCGAGCAAATCCATGATGAATGTGAAGACAGTGATACAGTGATACAGTGGTGCTCAGGGGGCCCATTTGAGATGCGGAGATAAAACCTGGGTCGGCCATATACAAGGCAAAGCGCCCTACGCACTGCACTATTGCTTAGGATCTCATTCATGTTATTGATTTGAAGCCTGCTTATTGATCCACCAACCCTGTGTACCAAACCGTGGGCACCTATGTGGAATACCGGTTGGTCCCAGGATTTGTAGGATTGAAGTGTGGCATCCCCGGCTTCATGACCTGGGAAAGTGGCTTAATGCCCTTGCTCCTCAATTTCTTCCTTTGGGGTCCTGTATAGATTCAACAAGATGTTTAAAACTCTTAGCTCAGTGTCTGGACCATAAGTGATGCTCAACCAACGTTCATCCTCACTATGGGGACAGAGCTGACTGTTCCAGCAGGGATGGGCAGTGGTGGCCTGGCTTCTCCCTTAAGCATAATTAGCAGAAAGGGAGGCCCAGCTTTGAATGACCACACCATGTTCCAGCTTCTGGTAGAGCTGGGAGTCTGCGGCCTCTCCAAGGTTCAGACCAGCAGCTTCCATCCTCACACTGAATTAACGGGAGGCTCCATAATCTCTGTAACCCTCCCCGCCCGCCCCGGAAGTATTGAGTCTCTAGCTTCAGACACCCAACATGCTATCCTGGGCAGGCGCTGGGTGCTGAGCTTGACAACTATTGGTTCCCTAAGTAGCAAAGAGGGTTTGATCACTTATGAAGCACATGTATCAATGTGTGTCTTCGTTCACTTTATATATTAGAACAGTGTGATCATTTGTTGATTGCTTCCCTGTCACAATGCAGAATTGAATTGTTTATGCTCCTGGAAGAGGCAGGCACCCACTGTGAATATTCTCTTTCTTAATGGGCTTTGGGGGGTTCCTCAAGCAGTGTTCGGAGGCCTTGGAGCTCCGCTAGGCACTTCCCAGACAGGCAGGCTGCAGGGGGGGGGGGGGGTGGTCAGTGCTAGGCCCCAGGGCATGGTGCTGGGGAAGATCTGGGCCATGCCAGAGGCACTCGGGCGTCCCTTTCTTTCTCCACAGTGCAGGCTGGTTTTCTGTTCCTCCATCAGGACTCCTGAACTATCCTTGCAGCTGCTTTCCCCACCTACAGAACCTCAATTCCTTTCTGTGGCAGCGAATATGCTATCATCATATTGACCTTCCTTGGGTAGTGGAGCGATAGCACAGCGGGAGGGCGTTTGCCTTGCACGTGGTCAACCGGGTTAAATCCCCAGCATCCCATACAGTCCCTGAGCACTGCTGGGAGCAGTTCCTGAGTACAGAGCCAGGAGTAACCCCCTGAGTATCACGGGGTGTGTCCCAAAAAAGCATATTGACCTTTTTCACAAGAGTTTTTCTCTTTACTCAGGGTGTCTTGGGTTCCCCTGATTTCCACCTTCCTTTCTCCCCTTTCTCCCCTCTCTCTCCCTCTCTGCCTTCCTCCCTCCCTGCCTCCCTCCCTCCCCCTGTACAATTTCTGTCTTTATCTAAGGCTCCCTAGCTTACAGGGCTGTGCCTGGTTTCCAGCATGAAACATTCCCAACTCTCCACCATTGCCCAGTTCCTTCCACCATTGACCCAGAGTCTCGGCTTCCCTTCCGCCTCCTCCTCCACTGATCTCTTGTGCAAGGTCCTGACACTTGACCAGACTGGCCCCCTCCACGCCCCCCCAGCCTCCCTCCTAGCTGCTCTCTGCTTCTTTCCATCCTAGCCAGCCTGAAGGTTTTGCTGCGAGGCCTCCTGGAGTCCCACTTGTCTTCTGACTCAGCCGCTTGAGCTCTGACTCCTTCCAATGTCCCTGACATTCTTCGCCTTGCTCATCAGACTTTGAGCACATGCAGCTTGCATCAGAGGGTCAGGTGCTATTATCCTCCTCTGGCTCCGAACCCCAGTGGAGACAGAGACAGGACTGACCTTATTATCATGTCAAGGCCACAAGACCTGGCCGTGAGAGTCAGCCTGGCACTGTCGGAGAGGCAGGGGTTTAGGCTCCCACCCCTTGGGTTTCCATTTGGGCTCTTCTTCTTGGCCTTCCTGTAATCTGGGGCAAGTTATTTAACCTCACTCTGAAGCTTTGTTCTCTTCATTTTAGAAGCAGAACTACCGCGAGAGTTGCCTTAAGAATGAAGTTAGCTGCCATCAGCACAGTGTATCAGGGCCTGGCCCCACAGATGCTCAGAAAAGTTCATGTTAAAGTTCTCCCCCTGCAGGGGCCAGAGTGATAGTACAGCGGGTGGGGCATAGCGCTTTGCCTTGCTCATGTTTGAACCAGGTTTGATCCCTGACATCCCATATGCCCTCACCCCCACACCAAGCACTGCCAGAAACAATTCCTGAGTGCAAAGTCAGGGGTAAGTTCTGAGCATTGCTGGTTATGCGTTTCTCCCCCCCCCAAAAAAAAAAAAGGGGAAGTTCTCCCTTTCAGGGGTCAGGGCAAAAGTGCAGTGGGTAGGACATTTATTTTTCTTGCATGTGGCTGACCCAGGTTTGATCCTGACATCCCATATGGTCTCCCAAGCACTTCCAGGTGTGATCCCTGAGCACACAGCCAGGAATAAGCCCTGAGTATGACTGGGTGCACCCCTCCCTGAAAAGTTCCCTATTTGAGCTCCTCTTTCCTGTTCCACAGGGTGGAAACAGAAAACTAGCTAGTCCCCTCAGGGATGCCGGGCTGGGAAGCCCCTGCTCTCAGGGGAGAGAGAGACTCTGATTTTGCTCCTCTTCCTCTCCCCCCCATTGCTCTCTCCACCAACCCTACTTCCCCACTCAAGTTTTGGAAGTCAGAGTCCCCCCTTCCTCCTGAGCCAGGCAACACAGGGCCTGTGTCCTGCAATGCTCTGGAAGGAGGCTGTGTGCCTCGTAGCAATACTCTGGAAGAAGGCAGTGTGCCTCGTAGCAATACTCTGGAAGAAGGCAGTGTGCCTCGTAGCAATACTCTGGAAGAAGGCTGAGTGCCTCGTAGCAATACTCTGGAAGAAGGCAGTGTGCCTCGTAGCGTTTGCAGCGTGATTCTACCAGGTGTGAAGCCCAATCCTTTTTAGGAAGGCAGAAGAGGTTTTAAAATTCAAGATACATCCAGACCCATTTTGCCAAGCTTTAAAGTGACCCCCCCCCCACACCAAGTTCTTCTGGGAATCAGGTCACCTTGGGCTTTCTGCCCCAGGACACAGCTCTGTGTGAGGGGGTAGGAGGGATGTTCTACAAAGTGGTTGGCAGTAAGGTGGTGTTGGGACAATAAGGGAAGTTTCTGTGGGTCGCTTGGGCCATCTCAGAGGACAGCGCAGTGTCCATGCTCTATGTCTCTTCACCTATCCTGGCTCCCTTGACATTTTGACAGACATCACCTAGCCCATTTTCCCAAGCTAGAATGTAATGGGTCAAGTGACAAATGTCAGTGCAGCTAAATGTTGGTAACGTTACAAGGAGCTGCCTCACCTTCTACAGCTGGTCAAGTGTCCTCTCTTCCAGCCTGTCCATCTGTCTGTCCTTTCCCCAGGCCGAGATTACATACTTGCTGTGGTGCTCAGGGACAAAACAGCTGAGTTATCAGCTGTGGCCTTGAACTTGTGAAGATGATCAGAACCCAGAACTCTGACAAGCCTGGTCCCTGATCGTAGTGGACAAGAGGGATGACCCCAAGCCACAAGTGGCCCAGACATGTCATATAGCCTGGACAGGTCACTCAAGATAGGACAGAGGTGCAGAGGCATCCAGGGGGTCATCGCCTCACCTCCTTCTAGCCTGTTTAAGTACAAAAAGTGGTGAAATATAAAGGGAAATGCAGCAGATAAGTGGACGAGAGAAAGCAATTAAGGAATGCCCTGAGCAGTATTAACTAGAACTCTGTTTACGCAGATTGTTAAGTCTAATGAGTCCTTTTTGGATCCAAAGACCCCCACTTTCTGTACAATCTGCCATTGTCATGGATTTCAGAAAGCATAAGTGAATTTAAGAGTTTTCCACTTTCTAGCAGTAGTGACTGTCTGTACACAGATCATTGCCTGTGGCTGCCCTGGGTTTGAACCCTCATTCCACCTGGTCACCAGAGCACCAACAACTTCCATACCCATCCATCCAACTCAGAGCACTGAGTTGGAAGTAGTCCCCGGTACCATCTGGTGTGGTGGCTCTCAAAACAAAACACAAGCAGACTTTGGTGGATGGTAGTTCCAAGGTTAAAGCACTTGCCCAGCATGTGGACTTCAGAGTTTGATCCATATTTGGTCCCTTGAATACCACCGGGGAGTTGTCCCCAAGGACAGAGATGGCAGTAGTTCTCCCTGCCATCCCTCCTGCCAAAATCACTGTCTGATATGACCTACAATAGAGAGAAAAACAAAGGCTGGAGCAACAGTATAGCAGGTAGGTTGCTTGCCTTGCATGTGGCCAACCCCAGTTTGATCTCTGGCACCCCTTACCATCCGCTAAACACCACCAGAAGTCATATCTGAGCACAGAGCCAGGAATAAGCCCTGAGCACTCTTGGATATGGCCCAAACAAAAACAGAAACAAGAGGCTGCGGTGTTAACTCCTTCCCAACCTTTTTTTTAATTCCAAGTTTCCTTACAGCCCACAGCTTGCACAGGTGCCTAAGCGCCTTCACTACGCCCCCTCTTCCAGTCTTTTCACCCTGTAGAAGTCTGTGCATTTTCTTGGATTCTAACTTAGTTTATTTTTTTCTTTCTTTTTTTGGGGGTCACACCCGGCAATGCTTAGGGGTTACTCCTGGCTCTTCACTCAGCAATTACTCCTGGCATTGCTTGGGGGACCATATGGGATGCGGAGATCGAACCTGGGTCAGCCAGCGTGCAAGGCAAATGCTCTACCCACTGTGCTATCGTTCGGCCCCAAGATTTTAACTTAGTTTAGGCCACACCCTCCATCAGACCTTATTTCTCCCAGCCTTCGTGGCTTTTTCCTTCTGTTTTAGCCACTAGCCTCCTCTGTGGGCTCTCCTAACCGAGGTGTGGGTCTCCGTTCAGATACAAGCCAGATGGCAGCTTAGCGCCATTGGTCCTCTTGTTGGCTGTTCACTGCCCAGTGCCTCTTGTCGAGGTTCTGTTCAGGGCGGTTATGGCAGGTCTTCATCCCGAGTGGAGGAGTGGAGAGGGAATCGAGTGCTTTAGGAGTTTGCCTGTGGACTTGGGGTTCTGTTCATCATGGTGTATCAAGGCGTCTCACAGGCCCTCGAACCTGGCCTCTACTCCCCACGTTTCCCATTGCACACCAGCCCAAGTTGCTGGGCACTTCCTGTGTTCCTTTTGCTTTACAAATACCGTGTTTCTCTTCCAGAAAGGGCCCCTTTCCACTCCTTGCTTCTCACTTTCTGCCCAGGCCTGCCATGTTCAGAGGCCCTGTCATTCCCTTGGCCTTCTTTTCCCTGGGTTGGATGCTCACAAATCCAGTCTCTGCATTTTTGGAGCGGCTTCAGCCTGGGACCTTTCAGACACTGTTGCTTCACCTGTGTGGTTCCAAACACCCAGCTCTCTTCCGGGTGGCTCTGTCGCAGGCTTCTTCACGGCAGCGGCAGCAGACTCAGTGACTTCTCTCAGACGAATGGAAATCACTGCTTTGTGGTCTCCCCTGGTGGTGCTTCTTCAGGAGACAAGCCTCTGACCACTTCCATGTCCATGTCCATGGGCTTATCTCTCAAACCAAGGCCTCGGCACAGCAAGTGTCTACTGCTTCGGCTCTGGTTTCTCCTTTCGGCTGAAGTTGTTTGCACCTGTAGAGCTCACCACTGATTTTACCGAAGTTCTAGAGTACTGATAGATGGAATTTATCCATTCAAAAATAGGTCTTGCACAGCCCCTGTAGGCATGATCTCTGGAGACCCCAGTACATAAATGACACTGGGAATTACATCTCACGCAGAAACTGTCTCTGAAAAGCACAGTCAGTTTGAAAACCGAGTGCCCTTTAGAGGGGCAGCCAGTTTTAAGGAAAAGGAGCATCCAAGGTGTTTAGGTGAGAAAAAAAATATCCCATAGGGGTCTGGAAAATGAGAGCATAGAAAGAGGACTGTGCAGTTGAGAATTAATTCCATCATGCAGAGGGCCAAAGCTCTCTCCAAGGATCATAGAGAAGCCGAGGGAATGCCACTGAAGGGAAGTTTAACGTGAAAACATGAAGCATTTTTATTGAATGCGTTCAAGAACCTGGTGTCCTTATGGAAAGAAACGGAAAGGTCCAGTGGTGGTGGGAAAGAATGTCTTTCTGATGGCAAATATTCCTGTTGTCAACAATGAAGGTCAGAGTTCACTACTGACGGTTTGGGTTATGCTTGCCACATAGATGGAGGAATTAGTTAAATGCAACAGTGAAATGTGCACTCGTTGATCTCTTCTTCATGGAACTTAACTGATGTTTCTTTCTTTCCATTTGTATTCTAGCACCAATAGCTGCAGGAACTGGCCCAAACTTTTTCTCTCTCAGATTTGGAGAGCTCTTCCTACTACAGCATGAGCCCGGAGCAATGAGGAGGTCTTTGCCCAGCACGTCATCGACCAGGTAACTTGGTGATTTTGAAAGACATTTTGCTTCCAGAGTCGCACATTGTGACTTTAACTCTGGGCTTGCTCAGGACTGAGCAAGGGGCATAGAGGCCAGAGAAGGTGCTGGAGACATAGGTTTGACAACCACAAACCTACGTCTCTTCCCGGTCTTGCTGAGAGAAAGCAAATGCACAGGCGGGCAGCAATACTCCAGGCTCCCGAAAGCAGTGAGCCAGATGGTGTGGCACCCACTTAAAAGAGTTCAAGAACCTTTGAACTCGGTCCAAAAGGAATCACTTGTTCTCAACTGTCAATGTTGGTGAGCGTTGGCGCAGATGGAAGGTAAAGGAGTGGCTTTCTGGGCGTGTCAGATCTCGAACCCAGGCTGGAGGAAGATGGACAGGGGAGTGTATTGCATGTTTGCAGGAAGTTGAGCGTGAGGTTTCATGAGGGAAAAGGAGTGTTTGACTTGTTTGGCCGAAAATGTCCATTGGCAATCACGCTTCCTAGACATTGCAGACTCTACACTTTGCCTATGAAAACCCCAGAAGTCTTGGGTTCTCTCTCTCTCTCTCTCTCTCTCTCTCTCTCTCTCTCTCTCTCTCTCTCTCTCTCTCTCTCTCTCTCTCAAGCAGCATGCCAAATACAATCTATGATAACTGGGAGGGGAGTCAGATCATGGACCCCATTCTTCCAGGAGCCCTTCAGAAAGGAGAGCCGGAAGAGTACAAGCAGATAAGGATTGGGGGGTGCTGATCCCTGGAGGTCACAAAGCCAAAACCAAAGTGAAGCATTTTGTAAGATCCTGTTGTCTCTAGACAGCCCCAGCCAGAGAGAAGGGGATTAGGCATTAAAGCCATGGTATTCTTTTACAAATTGGCTTTAGCACTGGACTGTGACTACAAAAGAATGGAGCAGAACGATCTTTGAGGTCTGTGTACTTTGCAGAAAAAAAATGTTTGACAAAGGTATATTCCTCCTAAGGCAAGTACTGGTCTTTAATGCAAAACAGTGGCTGGGTTATAGAAGTTTTCCTTGGTAGAGACTCATTCTAAATTTGACTTTATATAGTTTAGTTACCATTATGTTTTTTTTTAAATTACTATTTTACTTTTTTAAAAAAGTAATTATTACTAACACTATAAAACAGTGAAAGAAAACTTCATTCCCTAAATCTAACCACAGAAATCTGCCACTGCCTTTCATGGTCTTTAAATGTTCTTTTACTTAGTTCACTGTAGTATTAGTTCTTCAGGGGAAGAAAAAGCCACAAAGCGAAAACCCCAAAACTCTCAAAGTCCATTTCTAATAGAAGAATGAGCTGGTGGCGTATTTGGATGTTTTGACACTGGGAGAATTTTGAATGTTTGCTGAGAGGAGAGACACGGAGCGTAGCTGCCCTCGGTCAATGGGTAAAGGCTTTGCAGACGCTTATGCACAGTGATTAATTTCAAAGTCGGTTTGTGTCTCATATGTGGGCTCAGCACGGACCCCTCACCGTCCCCATGAGTGTCCCTTGTCCCCGTCCTTTTGTGCTGCCTCTCGTTGTGATGCTCTGAGTGGAAACCTGATTATTAATGCCATTAAAAGGCTCATGTCAGTTTCATGGTCTGCAAATAACCAGCGCTGATAAGGAGCTCGTTATAAGCAGCTTCAGTAGTTAATAACTCAGTAATATGTTTGTTTTACTCTCATTAGGCTCTCTCTGAGGAGGCGATTTTTTTAATTGTTCTTTAAATAGACTCAGCAGAATGAGTTCTGTATAGGTTAAAAGAATTGCCCCAAAGAATACCCTTGATTTACATACAGAAAAAATTGCTCCTTCTGTGCCCCTAATAAGAGGTCACCTGTGCTGCGCCATCACACACCTGTGATGATTGAATTTTTCACAGTGCTTTTTAGTAGAAACTGCGCCATCAGCAAGAGTTCAAACCGGAGCTTGAAGATGTTGACTGGCCTGCTCACAATCACAGAGCCCAGAAGTGACCGTCAGCATTGAAACACTGGGTCTGTCCACCCAGAAACTCAGGTGCAGGGCGGAAGTTCTGCCTGCCCGCACTGCACTAGGCTGATGGAGCGTCCTGGGAGGGGCAGGTTTTGGTTCTTGCCTGCCCCTACAGACTCTCAGAGGCTGGAAAACCTTGCATAACACAACCACAGTCATCCTCAAGGTCTGGACTCCACAGTTGGACACAGCCCGATCCCCATGGCACATGGGCGAAAGCACCCACGAGATATCTCAAAACCTGGTATTCCACAAGTGTGTGGGAGTCAGAGGTTAGGTAAGACAGAGAAGGGAACAGTGTGCTAATAACCGTCGAAAATGATAATACCAGCTGAGAACTGAGCATTGAATTAGGCAAAAAGATACGCCTGATAACCTCTAAATGTATATATTGCAATTCACAATGTGTAAGAGAAGAGAGAGAGAGAGAGAGAGAGAGAGAGACAGGAGATAAAGAACCTGCCATAGAGGGGAGGGAGGAGGGAATTGGGGACATTGGTGGTGGGAAATGGGCACTGGTGGAGGGATGGGTGCTGGAACACTACATGACCAAACCCAAACATGAACATCTTTGTAATTGCATATCTCACGGCAGTAATTAAAGATTAATTTAAAAAGAAGAAAGGAAAAGAGACACTGGGTCTGTGGGAACCAGAGCCAGTGTTCTGGGCTTGCCCCAAGTCCACCGTAAGCCCAGATCGAGGATGAAACCCCCAAAGGAGTTCCCGCACGCCTGTGCGTACTGGCCCCTGAGATTCGCTCAGCCTCCCCAGCTAACTCCTAAGTCCTTTCAGTGACAGGCTTCACTGTTGTGAAGCTGCAGCTGATGACGATGTCCCAGGTTACCAGCCTGAGCGCTGAGGCTCTAGGTCAGGTCTAACGAGCTTCCCAGCCACAGAGTAAGAGACTGAGAAGTGGAAGGTGTCAGTCCGGGAACAACAGAAAAGGCTTCTGCAGTCTGGTGGGTAGAAAGCGAGGCTTCTGGGCTTTGCACGAGGCAGGAATGAAGCCAGCATTTGGAATGATCTTAATTTATAGGTAAAATCTCTAGGAACGCAGAAAGAATTCCACATAGAAGAGCCCGTATTTATCCTACCTTATCCTGCTTCTTATGCAGCCAGCGAACTGGTATGTGTGTTTTCCTCAGATGTTTCTGGGAAAATAAAATCAGTGTATTTAAGTGCCAAGAGCACAATAAATGATAGATTCATTTCTCCATTAACAGACAAAATAAATGATAGCCATTAGCCGTAGGCACTGTGTCTGCTCATGAGGAACGTATCTTCCAAATCACAGAAGGGGAGGTAAGCATGGAGTGAATCACACCAGGCCTGAGGTGGCGTTTCTCCTCCGCGGTGGCCCTGGGGCGCTCCCAGCAGCACTGGCTCTGGTCAGCGATGCGCCTGCGCAGCTTGAGACTGCCAGGATGTACCGGCGGTGCTCAGCAAGCCGTCGCGGTGACTTGGATCCAAACTCGAGCCTCACACATGCACAGCAAAACCTTCCAGATGCTTCTCCAGCCTCCAAACTTCTTTTTTTTATCCCAAAATCTTCAAGATAGACTTCCAACTTCGTCTTCGGTTTATTTTGCTTTGGGCCACACCCAGCAGCATTCAGGGTTGCAACCCTGAATTCAGATTCAGGGAACGATGTGAGATGCCGGGGATCGAACCTGTTTGGCCACACTCAAGGACAGGCCCTCCCCTCTGTACTGTCACTGTGGTCCTGCACTTGGTCCTAGAAGCCTTCCACCTGTTCTGACTCCTGGAGATTTTGTTCCCTTCTCTCCACTCCAGACATTTAGCCTCCATCTACCTCTGACAATCTTGTTTTCAAGCTAAGGTGTCAGTTAATGGGTAACAGGCCTTTAGGATTTAATAATGATGTGGAATGTTTACATTTTATTAGAGGAAAATCAAGGAAGTTCAAAGTCTTAGAAATACAGAAAAACATAAATTAGAGAATTATGGGTGGTGGACTTTGGCCTTTTTGGGTTAGAGCTCATTAGTGTTGACACCGGGCAGATCCTTGTCTTGAGGACTCAGAGTGGCTGTTTCTAAATCGAATTGCCCAATTCTGCAGTTTTGGACGTATTTCTATTAGGCAGACTCTGTGGTCAGTCTAAGAATCAGTGTTTTCTTCTCAGCTCTCACAGTTCCATCAGTCTTGCCGTTTATTTAATAGGGACCATCAAAGGGAATTTTCTTTTCTCCTCCCATGGATATTCTTCCAATTTCAGCTTCCCCAAATGATTCCAAGAATCTTTTGGCTTTAAAGCACAGCAGATAATATTAAGTAGGGAAAGAGTCTTGTGAACGCAGGGGGGTTCTTCTGCACCTAACGCTCTACCTGCCTTCCAGGTAGCTGCGGGTCTCTTAGTGGCCAAGACAAGCAGGGGTTGGTGCTGGGTCCTGTCATCTGTGTTCTCCAAGAAAGCTGTTCACAGATGCCATGTGTTTTTCTGTTTCTGTGTATGGGAGGAAATCTTTGTGTCTGTCCTCTCACAAAGAACTTCTTTCAGCAGACTTTCATTTCTCTGTTGCTTTCCTGGGTTCTGGCCCACTGAGAACAGAGCCGAGAGGCTCCCAACACCTCCAGCTCCAGTGACTCTCTCGCCTTGAATTGGATTATTCCAATGGCCACCATTGCCTCTTAGCTCGCCCCCAGTGTCTGGGTTTTATTTCCTTCCCATCCCTTCTCTCTACAGACCCCCTCATCTGCACAGTCCCGAGGAGAGGCCTTTCTCAGAAAGGTGGCAGGGTTCCACGAACATGTCACGTCAAACGGAGAGAACACCCAGAGGTGCTTAGGGTCCCTGGGGTCACACCCAAGCCCTCTCACTGGGGGTTTAGGTTGATGTTCAGCCCTAGCTCAGGAAGCATCAGGTTCGCGCTTGGTAGTAATGTCCTACTTCTGCATTGGGGACGGTTTGGCGCCACGGGGGGTCACGGTGCCACAGATCAGCTCAGAGACTCCCCGTGGTAGCCTGTGTGTGCCCCTGCTTCATACGCTCCCGGCACTTGTAGGGTGCGGTCCAGTTTTGCAGTTCTGTGACTTCCACCCCCTCTTTCCTGGGGCGCTCCCTTCCACAGCCATCGCCCGGCATGCCGGGTGTGAGGGTGTGACGTACTCCCCTGCCTGGGGCACACTTTGTTTCCGCCCAGGTTGTTTCCGCCAGGAGTGATGTTCACAGCCCCCAGTGACCAGCTTAACGCGAGATGCCACTTGATCCAACTGCTGCCCTGCCAGCACTTGGCCTCAGTCCTGGCCTGCCCCTGCGGTACTGCTGTTAACCCTCCACTGTGTAGGCTGTGAGGGTGCCCCGGTGCACAGATGAGGTGGGAAGGGGGAAAGTCCCTACTGGGATGTCGTAGGGATTTGAGACAATAGTCTGATGTCAGTTGGTGGTGTCTCAATATTTTCAAATTAGTGGCACACTCTGATGTATGCCTGGTGTACACAGGGCCCTGGGTTCCATCCCAAGAACCTGTTTCTCCTTGCCCAAGCACTGCCTAGTGTGGCCCTGGTCTTCCCCCAGCCCAAGATGGTTGGAGGGGCTTAAAAGAACATTCCCACTGGCTTCCCAAGTCAGCCCCAGACTCAGCCTGGCTGCCCGCACTGGCTCAACCCCTGCGTCCTCTGGCTCTCCTGCTGCTCACCCCGCAGACAGCTGGCAGCTCCCTGCGCTTCCCGCATGTGGTTCCATCTGGGCACCGGCTCTCTCCAGCCCCTGAGAATCCGGTCATGTGTGCTACGAGGCTTGCTCCAGCTGCCTGCGCCAGTACCTAGGAGGGAGAGAGCCTGTGAATGAAAGCATGAAAAACTCTAACACCTTGGTTAGAGGCCCCTAAAATGTTGGAGGCTACTCCGCCCAGGTCCAAAAGGGAATCTCCACCTTCTGGTAGTGACCAGCTCTGCTGCAGGCGGCTGTACCATTAGGCGCATGAGCAACGTGGAGCAAGGCACTGTGGCCTTTCTTGCAAAGCCCACCATGCTGGAGAGAGCTGAGTCCTGCAGCTGGTGGGAAATAGGCAGTGTTCTGGAAACTTCTAGCTAGACCTCTCAAACAGTTTGTGTGAGTCCTACCTTAGGCAACATAGGCTTTATTTTTATTTTTGGCTTTTTGGGTGACACCCGGTGATGCTGAGTAGTTACTCTTGGCTCTACACTCTGGAATTCTGGCAGTGCTCGGGGGGACCATATAGGATACCAGAGATCGAATTCAGGTCGGCTGCATGCAAGGCAAGCGCCCTCCCTGCTGTGCTATCACTTTGACCCTGAAACTCAGGCTTTATGTTGGTATTGTCCCTTCAGAGGAAGGAAATGGATGTCCTTGCACCACGCTCCTTTTCCAGGTCCCTCCCTTGTTGTTGGGAAGTGCAGCCTTTCCTCTGCTTTCTTTGGCTCACTCTTTGGTCCTGGAGTGTCTCCAGAGGAGACAGTGGTTGTGTGAATGCACAGACCCAAATCGAAGATGAGAAAACATGGTAGCAACAGCAAAAAGTAACCTGAGGGTTTGGGATAGTGCATGGGGCAAGGTACTTGCCTTGCGTGCAGCTGACCTGGGTTTGACCCCATATCGTTCCCCAGAGCCAGGAGTAAGCCCTGAGCATGGTCACAGGCGGCCAAACCTCCCCAAGTAAAGCAGTCAGAGTTTTCCTCCAAGGATCTTGCATCCTGATTTTTTTCTTTTTGGGTCACACCCGGCGATGCTTAGGGACTACTTTTGGCTCTGCACTCAGGAATTACTCCCCTGGTGGTGCTTGGGGACCCTATGGGATGCGGGGGATCAAACCTAGGTCAACCATGAGCAAGACAAGCATCCTCCCTGCTATACTATCGCTCTGACCCTGCATCCTGATTTTTATCTGGGCTGCTTGGGGGTTGAACTGGTGTGCAGGAGTCTTCCTGGTGGCTGCTGCTGTGGCCGGCCATGCCCTTGCTGAGACAGAGCCTGCAGGTCTTACCTGTGCAGACACTTCCAGAAGGCTCAGGGAATGGGCGTGGTCTCGTTGAGTGACAGCAAAAAGCCCAACTCAGACACTCGGGCCCCGCAGGCCCAAGGTTTGGTCCTCTACTGCCGACTGTGCATAGGTGAACCAGAGCAGAGGTGAGACCCTCACCACGGCTCCCTAGTTGCCCCCCTGGATCCGGGCTGGCCTTTCCTTCAGCAGAGGGGCACATCCGGTGAGGTGGTCCAGACACTTCTGACCCCTGTCCTGCTTGCTTTTGCAGCTCCACGAGCGCCTCAAGTCTGTGGAGGGCCGAAATGGATAGTCCCGGCGAAGAGCCTTTCTACACAGGCCAAGGGCGCTCCCCTGGAAGTGGCAGCCAGTCCAGCGGGTGGCATGAAGTGGAGCCAGGTAAGCCGGGTGGGCAGTGGGCACGGGGCTGTGTGGCAGTGTTGTGTGGTGGCAGCAACATCAGCCAGACACAGTGCGGTCCCCATTCCAGCTCCTGCCAGCCAGGTGACTCTGGGCAAACGAGCCACCCGCTCTGAGTCTCTTTGCTCCCATTGAGAATCGTAAGCTGTGTAACATTTGTGATCCATCTAGCAGTGATGCCCAGCAGAGGCTGAGTCTGGGACACAGTTTCTGGATCCTTCTCCCCATCTTTTTTTTTTCCTTTTTGGGTCACACCCAGCGATGCTCAGGGTTACTCCTGGCTCTGTGCTCAGGAATCACTCCTGGCACTGCATGTGGGACCATATGAGATGCCAGAGATCGAACCTGGGTTGGCCGCATGCTACCCGCTGGACTATCGCTCTGGCCCCCTTCTCCCCATCTTTATCCTTAGAAGCGTGCCCGTGAGCACAGCTAGGCACCAAGATCTCCCAGGATGAATCCCTTCATCGTCTCTTTTCTTTTTTGTTTTTTGCTTTTTTGGGTCACACTGGCGATCCTCAGGGGTTACTCCTGGCTCTTCACTCAGGAATTACTCCTGGTGGTGCTTAGGGGACCATATGGGATGCCGGGGATCGAACCCAGGTCGGCCGCATGCAAAGCAAACGCCCTCCCGCTGTGCTATCGCTCCGGCCCCCAACCCCTTCATCTTCATCTCAACTCCTCACTCCTTTCCTCGCTGGTCTGCTAAAAGCCCAGAATAGCACTAGACAGATTTGGGGGCTAGGGTGGTGGTAGCTGGCCATTCTGCACCCTGATTTCTGATTACCTGTAGGTGTTCTGTGCCTCCACCCACAGACAGTTACACGCCACTGATGTGAAAGACTGAACAGAGTCTCAGATGCCACAGACCGTGTCCTTTTCCTTGCAAAAATCTGCCCTTGGCTTTGCTTTTAGCTAGTCCCTTCCCTGTCATTCAGTCCAGCGTCTTCACAGGAACTTGCTCTGATGAGAAACTCGGCCTGTGTCTGGGAACTCCAAGGTGAATGGGGGAAGCTGAGGCATCTGCTCAAACACCCTGCTTTCAGGGAATTCACCACTGGGGGCAGGGAAGCAGCAACAGAGGACGATTCTGCTGTGGGGTTTGGGACACGCCAAGGAGGGGGTTTTAGGCCCTGGGGAAAGGCTGCCTTTTCTAATTAGGACCACCCTGCACTCAAGGAGCATGGGGGTCTTCTCTGAAAGGCCCACATTAGGCAGGTTTCACTCCCAACTTAGCTGGAGCCGGTTTCCCTGACGCAGGGAGAGAAACCCAGACGGAAATGAGAATAAAAGTGCTGACTCCTCCTTGTGGGAGCCGCACCATCAGCATGACCGCAGCAGAATGAAATGAAAAGTTTATGTGCTATTAAAAAAATTAAAGGAGGCAACACTTCTGCGAGCTCATTAAAGGCTCACATGGGTGCGTCCTTGCCAGGTTACCTGCTGCAGTGAAAATGGGCATCGCCATAGACAGTGGGGGGCCACGTGTGAGGAGCCAGCGGATGCATTTACACATGCGGTTGTGTTGAGACTTTGTTTTGTGGATGGGATTGAGGCTTCTTCACTCTCTGGGGAAATAGATTTCTCTGAGACACTAAGAGAGGGGGCAGAGCTTGGTTGAATGCAGAGTACTTTGACCTCATGATTATTTTTATTTATTTATAGATGGTGGGGGTGGCAGCTGGCAGTGCTTGGGGATCCCGTGGCATGGAACCCAGGGCTCCTGTCTTGCACAGCTGACTTAATGCTTCTCATTCAGAATAATTCCTCTCCTTATCTGCATGTTCCGATTCAAAAAGTTAGAATTTGAACGCACCAGTGGCCCTTGCAGTCATTAACTAACCAAGTTATTTGGCTGGAAATATACACACCGTTTCTTAGGGAAAACAAAGAAAATCCCAGCCTTGGTAGATTTGGATCCCAAACCCCTTCTCCCGTGTCAGGATAGAAAAGTGCCGTTTCGGGGTAGACAGAGGCTGGAGAACAGCGGATGAGTTTACATTTGGCCAGAATCAGTGTAGAGTCACCATGAAGCAGGGCCTGAGGGACGTTAAAAGTCAGCTGCAGGATGTTGTACACGTTCGTGGTGACTTTGGTGTCATTAACTCACACCAGCCATTTTAAATGGATAATTTATGCCGCCAGATGGTCCTTTTGGGGAGTTTCCATCTCGCCCAATCCCCTTTTGGCACGGAGAACACCCGTATGTTGTTCCCACACTGATCTGGGCCCGCAGAGCGTCTCCCCAGGGGTGCAGCTCGTTGAGCAGGAAGCCTTCAGTGGGTCGCTCATGTAAAACCTTCAGCTCGGGCAGCTTCGGGGATGTGGATGCAGCCGCAGTCTCTTGGTTGCCCACATGTGGGACAGTTCTCTCAAGCAAGGACTGAAGGGGACTTTGTTTATGCCGCAGCTGGGACCCGGGAGGCCAGGCCTGTCTTCACTCACCGCCCCGAGCTGTGCATCTGTTTACCTGCCCTCCCACGCTTTCTCGGACGCCGAGCCAAAAAGAGGGCTGGAGGGTGCCAGGAGAGGCGAATTTCCTTGAGCAACAGGAAAGCTTTGGAAAGTAAAACAAACCAGACATGCCGTAAATTACATGGACTCTTTCGAGAGTCTTTTGCTGTGTCCTATTCCCATTAGGTTGTCTCAGTGCCCGTGAGTTCGCGGCTCTTAGTATCCCCCGGAAGAAGGGCCTAGGGGATTAAAGATAATGCTGCGTCTAAAAACCGGGACAGCCTCAGGCCAGCTCCGACCCCTCCAACAAAGCTGTGTTTGTTCCCTTCCCTCCTTCCTGCTGCCCAGTTATCCCATGACAGGGTTAGGTTGGAGGCTTTGAAGCTCGTCAGACACTAACCACACGAGTGCTGTGAAATTCTGTCAACTCACGAATGCATGGAGCACTGACCTGCGTATCTGAATAGAAAAAAGACTGAGAAGCTGAAGACAGGAAACAAATAAGGTGGAAGCTAACGGGCAGCACCTCTCTCGGGTCAGGCATTCTGCATGGTGCTTGCGCAGAGACTGGAAAATGATCACAGGCGTTGTTTGAGCACCTGTTGTGTACCAGGTTGTTGTTTGGGTTTGTGTGTTTTTTGTTTGGTAAACCCAAGGCATCACACGTTTAGGGCAAGGGCTCTACCACCGACCTGTAGCTTTAGCCCCAGGCAGGCTTTTTGTTTTTTAATCACTGTATCACTGTCTTCCCGTTCATCATCGATTTGCTCGAGCGGGCCCCAATAACATCTCCATATGTCCTGTCTCATGCTAGTAGAGCCCAAGGCATCTGCTTGCTCCAGGAACATAAAGAGCCCCAATCCATTCGGAATGAGGTCTATAATTGTTATTGGTATTTGGCATATATCAAATACAACACGGGTAGCTTGCCAGGCTCTGCCGTGCAGGTAGCATACTCTTGTAGGCACCTCTAAGTCCAGCATTTATTGATGAACTGCGCGGCCGCAAGCGGCTGTGTGAGCCGGGCGCTGATAGGCTGGTCTGCTGGGTGGAGGTCTGCCGAGGAGAGAAGTCGGATGTGGAAAATGGAGGCCCTCATGGAGTGGGGGTCTTCTGGCTTGTTGCGGCTCTGCTGGGATAGTGGGCCAGGGCTAGAACCCACCATCCCTCCCGGGGCGCCTCATGAGCGGCTGGTCACAGGGAGAGCCAGTAGCAGCTCTGCCCCATGTCTGCAAGTCCGTTTTTTTAATATTTATTTTAAAACCACTTTTAGCTTCAGGGTTCTTCACATGGCACTCTGGAGCCCGCTCTAGGTGACACTCGGCCTGTGAGATGGGTCCGACAGTTCTGGACTCAGACCCATGCTCAGGGCTACACCCAGTGTTGCTCAGCGGTCTGGGGAGGGTCTGGGGAATCCAACGCGGACCTCTTTCATGCACACAAGTCTCATGCTCTCACCCTTGGAACTAAGGTCCTAAGCCTCAAGTTCAGTTTTCAAAATATTCCCATTCTCTGATATAGGCAAGGCAGGACGCCCCACTAGCCCCCACTACACCCCCTGCAGAGATGCAAGCGAGAAGTTTAAAGGAACAGTCACTTGTTCAGGACCCACAGTCAGTGCGTCTGTGGATCCTGATCTAACTTGCCTCTGACTTTAGAGTCAAAGTTTGATTTGCTATGTTCAGCAACCGCCCTCACCATCAGCGTTATTTTAAGGTGCCGTGCTTATGTTCAAATCCTTAAAGCATCATAATGAAAGTCGTCCCCCTTTACTTTTAGGATGGCCTGAAAAAACACCATTTCTCTTGTTCCATACCTGGAAGGTGATGGTGAAAGGCATAGAATAGATTCTATTTTTTTTTTCAATCCGCCCAGGTATGCTGAACCAGAGACTCTCAGACATGGGACAGAGCTGCTACTTGCTCTCCCTGTGCCCAGCTGCTGATGAGGTGCCCGGGAGGCATGGCGGGTTCTAGCCCTGGCTTGCCACCCCAGCAGAGCCTCAGAGCAAGCCAGATGACCCCCACTCCATGGGGGCCACCATTTTCCACATCCGGACTTCCCTCTCGTCACAACTCCACCCAGCATACCAGACTATCACAGCCCATCAATAAATGCTTTATTTAGAGGTGACTACAAGAGTATGCCACCCGCACGGCAAGCCTGGCAAAGCTGCTCTTGTCGTATTTGATATGCCAAATACCAGTAACATTTATATTAGGTCATTCCCATGATCTAATATAATGGTTTGAGGCTCTTTATGTTCCTGGAGCAAGCAGATGCCTTTGGATTCTACTAGCATGAAACAGGACATATGGAGATATTACTGGTGCCCGCTCTAGCAAATAGATGATGAATGGGAAGATAGTGATAGTGATAGATTCTGTTAAAGACCTATGAATGCACTATGTATATCAGTAGTACTAACTATTAACAAAATTAAATGATCTTCCTTTTTTTGCTGTTCAAATTACATAATTCTTAACATTCAGGCCTTTGTTACTTACACTCTTCCATTATCCTATAATTCTAACCTTGCTTTCCTTTCTACCAACTCAAAGTGGTACTATAGAATAGCGTTGCCTGTCTTGTAGAATTATACTCCCCCAGGACAATGGATTTTGTGTGCCTAAGATCCATCATAGAGCATGGCACATAATAGGTCCTCAGTAAGTATTGAGGGACTGAATGAATGAAAGCATGTAGACTGAGAGGCTGAAATAAACCATAAAGCAGACACTGCCGCCAATATTCTGCTGCAAACATTTTTACATCATTTTAGATGTGTAGGCTGTTGTTCTTGCTAAATCAGTCATTAGGGCCGGCGATAGTCCAGCCGGTAGGGCGTTTGCCTTGCACGCGGATGACCTGGGTTCGTTCTCTGACATTCCATATGGCCCCCAAGCACTGCCAGGAGTAATTCCTGAGTGCAGAGCCAGATGTAACCCCTGAGCATTGCCGGGTGTGACCCAAAAAAAGAAAAACCAAAAAAAATGAAATCAGTCATTAGCAAGGAGTAAATAGCACAGTGGCTAAGGCTTTGCCCTATTCTCATTGTCAAATGATAATAGACCGAAATTTTATTACAAGTAGCCTTCACCTTTTAAAAACGTCTTAAGCCAAACTTTACTGACACTTTGATAATTTATTTCAGGGGTGGGGAAAATAACTGGCTGTGCTCAGGGACGGTTCCTGGTTCTATACTCAAGAGTGATCCCTGGTGGTGCTCAGGTGACCGTATACGGTGCCTGGAATCCAACCAGGATCTGTGCCATACAAGGCCAGTATCTTAACCCCTTTGCTCTAGATGTATACGTATGTATATACAAAATTAAGCATATGCATAATAATACATATACATGTATGTTTAAAGATCTTTAAGTTTTTTCGGACTTATCTTTTTTTTTTTTTGCTTTTTTGGGTCACACCCAGCGATGCTCAGGGGTTTCTCCTGGCTCTGCACTCAGGAATTACTCCTGGCGGTGCTCAGGGGACCATATGGGATGCCGGGATTGAACCCATGCTGGCATGGGCCGGCCATGTGCAAGGCAAACACCCTACCCGCTGGGCTATCGCTCCTGCCCAAGACTTATCTTTTTAATAGGATTCTTAAAAAAGTTTGTTGTCTTAAGACAGAGAAACATTCTTTCCTTTTTTTTCTTAGATAATGCATGACTGCAGGCTTTAAACAATGAATCTCAATAGTGAAAGTCTTCTAAGTTTCTAAATAGTGAAACTCTTTGTGTGGCATCTCTGAATTAGGTCTGAAAAGTGGCAGATTTCCCTAGTAATTTTTCTCTTATGGAAGTGTCAGGAGTTACCTCATGAGTCACTGTGAGGGTTGGACCAGAGAAGGTCTGATCTTGCTGCACAGAACACGGTCCTAGGCCTGGAAGCCTGGAGGTTGCGGGATTGCGTACTATCAGGTCCACGCCACAGCCCCACCTGCCAGGATTTATGATCCAAATGAGGCACATACCTATAGGGATTACAAAGCACTTAACTACTTGTCCCCTGGTCTGGCATCTTATGTCGACTCTCCTCGCTCCATCCCTGCCTAAACAAACCCTAAATTTCAATCACACTGTATCACTGTCTTCCCGTTCATCATCGATTTGCTCGACGGGTACCAGTAACATCCCCATATGTCCTGTCTCATGCTAGGAGAGCCCAAGGGCACCTGCTTGCTCCAGGAACATAAATAGCCTCAAACCATTCCATCAGGTCATGGGAATGAGGTCTATAACTACTACTGGCATTTGGCCTATCAAGTACGACACGGGTAGCTTGCCAGGCTCTGCCGTGTGGGTGACATACTCTTGTAGTCACCTCTGATTTCAATATTGAGCTGTAATTCTTCTGTCATTTCTCCCCACTCCCTTAAGGTAGAGATCTCCTTAGCACTCACCTAGACAGAGAAATCTAACCTGCTTTCAGACAAATCGGACAAGATCGAGCCCTCAGCCATGATGCACCCAGAGCTTCAGTACCTCACTACCAGAAAAGTCTCTCTGCTCTCAGATTGCTCAAGTTTAGTGTCTGCTCCATGAAGGAGAGCAACGACTGCTTGTTCCAATCAGCCCAAGCCAAGTGAAGCCGAGTCATCAGGTCATTAGCCCAGTGCTGACGATGTGCAGTGGAATAGGTGCAGAGCTGGCCCCCTGGAGTCTGTCTTCAGGCACAGCTAGACTAGCCGCAGGTGTCAGTCCTCTAGCCAGATGCAAACAGGGACGCCTCCCCTGTCTGTCACCCAGTTAAGACCATCAGAGAGCTCCAGCATCCTTCGAGAATGTTCTCTAGTCACAAGAAATAGCGTGAAGATGGGGAGGAGGACCGACAGCTGATGGGGCGCGAGCAGGGATGCGTAAATGCTGCAGGAGGGAAGGAGAGGGCTTAAATTTTGAGCTTGGGAGTTAGGGACTTTTTAAATCCCAGTTGGGGGCTAGGAACAAAAAACTGGGCATGGACGGGAACCTATGGGTGTGCTCACCTGTTTGACTGTGAAGCCTTTTAGCCAGATCACAGGCGCTAGAGTGGAAGAGAAGAGCTCTTCACGCTTCTCCTTCCCAAGTCTCAAGGCAGCTTTGTGGTTGTCCTGTGAACCTACACAGGCACTGCTCTGTGTTCTCAAAACTCGGGACTCATCTGGCATCCAGTGGGCTTCCCTGACTCGGTGAGACGTGCCGTTTCCTGCATTTGCGACTGCACCTGCGTTGAGCGCAAAAAGTATCTGCCGGTTTCAGCAAAAGTAAATATAACTTTGGGTGTGAAAAAAAAAGCTCTGTGTGTGTGTGTGTATGTGAATTTTCAGTGAAACTTAGTCCTGTACTTGAAAGGAGTAAGAGGCTACTTAAAATTCCTCCTGTGGAAAAATATTCAGAATTCTAGCCTGGCTCCAATTATATTGTGATTGTAAAACCTTATTAACAGCCCTGCCCTCACCAAAGGGTTGGAAGTGCTACATTTCAGAGCCATGTTTCAATAGTGAAGTTTGCCTGGACTTATTTTCTTTAAAACGAAAAAATAAGCTTCACGCAGAGATAAAATTCTCCCCAGAGATGAAGTAGCCCCCTGTTTGGTTTTGTTTTTGGAAGGTCAAGAGTCAGCACTAGTCTCTCTCTGCCACTAGCATCAGAAAATACATATTTTAAAACATTCGTAGAAGACTTATGATGAACATCTAGTCAGCCATCAGCTCAGAACAAATGCAAAATGCGTGTCATAGCTTCTGAGAATCGGACTTGCCATCAAACTCTTCGTACCTTATTTCCCTGGGATTTCTGATACCTCGTGTTCGTCGCCCTTGGAGTCCCAACTCTGCTGGTCCCCATTTGACAGCCAGCATTCACCCATCTGTTCTAAGAGAAGGGTAGAAATTTGCTACTTAGACTTGTGGTGGAGACCCTAGGAGGAAGCCTAAAATGGCGGCCGTGGGCTTGCTCTTCAAGCTCGCCTCTCCCCATGAAACGTGTTTCTTGCTTGCTTGTCTCTGTTTCTTTTGCTCGGTTATTTCCACTCTGGAGAAGCCTGTGCTCTCTCTTGATCATATATGTCACCCTTTCTCTCCCTCACTTCTTTCTGAATAAGTATCTTTTCTTTTTTTGCTTTTTTGGGTCACAACCTGGCAATGCTCAGGGGTTACTCTTGGCTCTGCACTCAGGATTTATTACTGGCGGTGCTCAGGGGACCATATAGGATACCGGGCAATGAACCCATGTAGGCTGAATGCAAGGCAGACACCCTACCTGCTGTGCTATCGCTGTGGCCCCCATCTTGCTTTACACACACACACATACACACACACACACACACCACATGGTAGCTGACTGGTACCATTAAGGCAATGACCAGTTGATCATGGACACTCCACTTTGCTAGTGTATATTAATAAGTTTCCCCATCATCTTCCCTATTCCCACCAGCTGGAATAGGAGTTGTCCCTTCTATAGAACGCTGCTATGGGATCAATGTTCTGACTTTCCTTCTGAATTTGTGGAACAGTGGGGAGGCCTCATTCAGGGATAGCCTGCTTGCCCCCTGAGCATTGGCACCTCCTCATCAGAGACTGGTGCTCTCGGGAGGACAGGAATGAGAGCAGGGCGCCTGGGCTTGGATGACCTTTTGCCGTGCTATTTCATCCCAGTAAAGTGTTAGGATAGGAACAGTGGGTTGCAAAGTACCCCAGCTGCCCTTAAGAAAATGCCCTTTACCTTCTTTTTCAAGGCTGTTTCTTCAGGGATAGCAAAAGGACCTGGTGTTACAACCTGTTGTAATTAGAGTCTAAAGGAGTCCCTCTGAGGGAGCCAGAAATGCTCTCACTTTATTACACAGACAGAGTCAGTGTGTGCCTGGGGTAAGTCTTGGCAACTATATGATGAAGCTTGTACCCGCCCCACCCCAACAAATTGCTGGTGCAGGTCTGAAGCCTACTTAAGTGCCCTACCCCTGATACCTATTTGATCAATATTTACGGAATAAATAATAAATAATTTCATGCCTCCACTGTTCCTATGAGTAGGGAGAGGTACTTAGGATGCGCAGGGCTGCCAGCATTGGTGAAGCACTTGAAGAGTTGCTTTTTACATGGGGGGTTAGTGTGTGTGTGTGTGTGTGTGTGTGTGTGTGTGTGTGTGCATGCATGTGTGTTTGGAGGGGGCGGCAGAAAGGAGACCCGGATGCAGGATTTGGTGAATATAGATGTTCCCGGAAAACAGATGCGGTATTTCAGCTGGTCTGGACTGAGTAAATAAATTATGCCCATCTCCACATTTTTAATTTCAAGTTTGAAAATGGGGCCGTGTGAATCCTCCAGAAGGAAGGCGGGAAGAGCTGTAGGTTACATGGCAACATATCTTCTCTCCTTGCTGCTGGTCCGTATTCAGCACAAACCCAGAGGCTTGTGCTGGCTGGCTCCTGGCCTGGCCTTGTTCTGTGTTGAAGGAGGAAGAGTTTTAAGGCACTTTTCGTTCTAGCCACAAGGTACTGGGAAGGGAGAAAATGGGAGTGAAATGGAATGTGTGATTAGGAGTTATTACTTACTAGAAAACGTGTACAGTTCTTGTATTCTGCCTGTGTAAGCCTGGGCTTTTGAGCAAACAATTTTTTCTGAATTTTTATTTCGACCTATGTAAACACTAGGGATGAAAAACAAAAAGTCTAGCCTGTAATTCTTCTCAAACCATCGCTTTGAAAAAATCAATCGAAATAGTCCTAAAAGCATGAGATGTGTAAAGCAGTATTGTGTGTAGAGCTGTACATAGAGCATACAAATATACATACAGAATACAGATACGCCAAACAGCTCTATAGAGCTTATTAAATTTCCACTTTCAGCAACTCTTTTGAAAACTCTGAAATGTCCTATGAGTTGAAGTTGCCGTGCAGATAAATGAAAAAAATTTTTTTGTCTGTAGCTATATCTATGACACCAAGGGCCTTAATCAGATGATCGGAAAATAAAAAGACAGACTTTGCCCTTGGAGACTTCTCAGCCCGGGAAAGGAAGGAAAGGATATTGCTAAAGAAGTTCCCAATGGTTGTCTACAGAGTATGGGAATGTGCAGACTCGGTTAGGGATTTCCTCTTTGGCTTAGATGTAATTCTCTCCTTCGACTTTCTGAAAGAGCCCGGCACAGTCATTCCATCACTAACGGGGCACCAATGAGTGCTCCTGTCTTGTCACTGCTTACGCCCTCGTCTCTGAGATGCCTGTGAAGCTCTCAGGAGGCCGATAGGCAATGCCGCCCTCCTCCTGGACTGGAGATTTCTTAAGTTCAGAGAGATGACGCAAAGGGCTGACATGCAGCTTCCCATGTGTAGCTTTTTGAGTTCCATCCCTGTTACCGCATGGTCCCCTTTTCCCCCACCAGGCATAATCCTGGTTGCTTTCTGCACCATTGACCTGGAAAAGCGCCTTGTCACCAGGCCTTAGCATTGAGCTCCACTCCAGTTGGGCCGGGCGCGCTGGACGTGGCCCCCAGTTCCCTGAGCAGCTCCTAAGAGAAGAGCGACTCCTTTCTGCATTCACCGTCTCACAGCTCACCTTGCGAAACAGACCTGTCAGTTAGGAAAGTGTACCAAAAAGCCACTAAACGTTTACTTATGGGAAACAAAAGGTCATTTATTCTGAATTCACATCAGTTCACCATAGGGAAAACTAGCCTGCAAATATAGTTGAGAGGAAAAACAACAGATACAGATAAATGAAACATACCTAAGAATGAGTTATATTGAATTTCCTTGATCTCATGCATTTATTATTATATAATAATCATTAATCGATATTTGTAAAACTCAAGAAGAAAGGATTTTTTAGTCCCTGATGTAAAAAGGAAACTAACTTCTCCAGTGTTCTTGCATTCTCTCATCCAGTCTCTTAACATAATATAGATATTTCTTAGATACATAATACTAGAATTTTAACTGTAGTAACAGAGAAGTTTACTTGTATTTTGTCTTTGGAATGTTGCTTAAATTTTAAATATAGTTTTATTTATGCAATTTATGATATTCACTGTCACTGTATCACTGTCTTCCCGTTCATCATCGATTTGCTCGAGCGGGCACCAGTAACATCTCCATATGTCCTGTCTACAGAAGTTCTAACATTATGATGTTATCTATTTAAAAATTTCACATATCAGTTTGTAAGTAGCAGTTAATATTTACTGTGTACATGGGCTAAACATTTTTCTAAGTCACATATGCATACATACATCTATAGAAGCTATATATGTTTATATTTGCATATACATATACATTACACATATATGATATATAAATAAGTATATATATGTATGTGTATATGAATATTTAATTTGTGAAACTTGTGATACTAACACTATTTCCGGCTTACTTTCACATTTTAATTTTTTTTACATACTGATGGCTCTATTCAATCATTCCATTCTATAGTGATTAAACAATCATATGTGATATCACTGGTTTCTTTGGGAAGAAAGTTTGGTCCCTTTGGTGGCCACCACTGATCTGAATCAAGGAGTTTTTCAGTCCTCCATAGTCAAGCTCTGTGTATGAAAGGTAGGGGAGAGGTAAGAGAGTCTGGTCCCCAGGCCCCCCACTAAGTCCCAGGCCTCCACACCATATTTTCATCCTCACTCTGCAGTGGCTTTTGTGCTTTGTGTACTGTCCACCTGCTTTCCTGACCAGCACAGGATTTCAAAGATGACTGTTAACCCCGCTCTCCATACAAAGACTTCAAATTCATCATGTGCTCATCAATTAATCAAAGACATGGCAACCCATTTGGAGGTGGTGGGTGAATTACGTCTTCTAAGATTACGGAAATGCTCCCATCAATGTAGTAAATCAGGGAATGTTTCCTGATGGACCCCCTGAGCAACACAGCAAGTGCTAACACAGAGGTACTTTGCCCAGCTCTGAGTCTCCCCTGCTCGCCTCTCCAGTAGGTGAGCTTCACTTCAGGAATAAAAAAGTTTCATTCCAAAGTATCTCTTGAATTTATGAACGATGAAACTGTGGTAGAACCAAAGTATTAGCACGCTGCTCGTTGGCTGGCCTCTTCCTTGTAAGCAATACTTCCCTTTTGAACAGTTAAAAACAAAACAAAAATCTCAGAAGTGTGGAGTTTTCAGTATGGGGTTACTTTAGTTCTGGGACCTCAGGACTTTGGATGGGGCCCAGCGGCTAAGGTCCAGCACCCAGCCCACGTGTAGCCTGGACTGGTCAGATAATAGTGAGGTATTGGCTCGAAATTGCCCTGATTCTTCCTTGTTGCCGAGGACTGCTAATAGATTACTGTCTCTCCTTTGGAAGACATCGCTTAGTCCCTCGTGATTTTCCATGCATGGGAGGAGAAGCAGTCAGAGATGTTTATCTGCATCCTGGAAAGTCATTGCAGGCATTAGAAGATCAAGGAATGGCAGCCCAGTATCCATTTCTGATCTGAAGTGCCTTTGGTTATACAGATTATTCTTCCTCCTTAGCGCTCCCAACCCAGAAATCACTCTGCTGTGATCAGCTTCCAAGATGAACGGGGTATAGGACATAAAGATTCCTTAGGACTTAATGCCCACCGAATTTGCCATCTGCCTTCCAGCCATTTCGTGAACCCAGTAGAAGAAAGAAAGGGTTTATCAAAATGGCTGTGCAGACTGGCTCCTATCTTAGCTCTTGTTAGGGTGGTGGTAAGTGGCACTTCATGTTCTACTGCCTAAATACACATGTGGGGGATTATAAGAAGACCGAGATGTATAGGAACCCTTCTCGGTGCTGGAGATCCCTTAATACTTATCACTTCATAATGGTGACACCTGCTTCTAATTTTAAGGGTGTTTTATTTTTTTCCCACTGGTTGTGTCTCCGCTCCAACCCTCTATCAGAAAAGAAATCTTTTCCTCAAAAGACTGAACTGGGCATTTTTTCTCCTTTTGATATGCTTGCTGTTTTTATGAGTCTCTCTGTCAGCATTGAAACTTTAACATGCTTTTAGTTAAAAAACAACAATTCATAACACATAATCATTATATTGGGTCTCACGTAAAATCGATGCCCTTGCCACACATTTGAAGTCTTCTGCAGAGGACGCCTTTGTTATAAAGGTCATTATCTGCCACTTGAGCTACTTGAAGGTGGTTTTGAGCTGACTAAAGCCAGATAAATGAAACTCTGCTTTGTGGGAGTAGCTCAGAATCTCCACTGTTCGTGGTTGTTTGGGTGTCCCAGTTAATGGCTGAATTGGCTACATTTATTTTGAGGATTGGTATGTCAAAGACAAGAAACAGCCAGGTCTATCTCTTTAATATGAATGGAAATAATTCTTTGTTTGGGGAGACACTTGGACACCCCACAAGTATACTGTAAAAATATTTGTTTTCATCTTGTATAAAATCTTTTCCTATAGGTTCAGGATAAAGTTAATTACACAAGTAGGGAAAAGGCTGAAAAAAAATAAAACAACAACAAAGGGGAGGGAGAGAGAGAGAGAGAGAGAGAGAGAGAAATGTAATTCAAGCAGCCCATTCTGATTGGTCTATGTGGAGTTGTCTGGATAAAATTGGCTTCCTGTGTTGGATTCCAAAAAAAAGTGTGAATATGAAGGAGATGTGCTAAATCATGACTCCAGAGAAAATGTCGGCCACGAGCAGTATTTAGTTGAAGGGAAAACGTAACTTCAGAATTTGGACAAATAAGGAGAAAAAAGGGTGAATCATTAGCTCCAGTATAACAGCATTATGCTGATAGAGTCTCACCAGACTTGAATAAGACACTCAAGAAAGGCTGTGATGAATGGAAGTAACTCATTTACTTAATTGAGATGAAAAAACTTTGCCAAGCATTTACCCTTAGTGTCAGATAAGTGACTTTTAATAAAATATTTCCAAGATATGAAGACAGTTAAGAAAACAGCACAGTTTTTAATAATCGCTCTCGTAAGTGAACGGGTCTATCATTACCTTGTCACAAAGAATGACAGTGAGCAACAACATCCCGCTCATGCCGCCTCAGATAAGTACGGGACGTAATTAGACAGACATCATCTCTGTTAAACTCGGCATTCATCAGAAGAGCAACTTGACGCAGACAGTTTTCTGATATGTCACTGTTAAAAAATTATTTTGTTAGATATTGTGATTTAAAAATGACTCAACATAGTACAAGTTATTTTCCTTTTCATAGTTTTTTTTTAAATGACTCTTGATGATACTCTGATTATCTGACATTTACAAAATCTGCACTGTAAGTTAGTGATTTATTTTATTTTACACAACATCAGGATGATGAACACAGTGGAAATATGCTTAAGCTTGGAAATATGACCTGTTGGTTCATTGATCTCAAAGGAAAGTGTGCCTCTTTAAAAAAAAAAAAAAGACATCTTCTTTTAAGGAAAAAAAAAATCCCTGGAAGCTTTCGACATTAAGTAAGAGCTCAAGAGAGAATCTTTCCGTGAAATATTCCATGTTAAAAATGATGAAATGCTTTGCCCCCTTCCAGCGTCCACGGGCTTTGCCTTTTGAAATGATCCATTTCCTTTTGTGGTATTGCTTCTAGTTTCAACTCTGAACCACTGCCTAGTGATAAAGGGGGACCAGCCCAACCCGCTGCAGAATTCTGCCTTCCAGTGTTTTCGGCAACTTAGGGGCCTTTGAAGGCAGAGAATAGGGTGATTGAAGAATGGCAGACAGATTTCACTAGGTAACAGGTGGAGGTCAAAGCAGTTTATTTGTGGGGATGAACAGAGTGCAGAGATGAAAAATCAAAAGCTTTGCCGTAATAAGGCTTAGCGAGAAAATGCTGACTCCACCATGCTTCGATTCGAGCTGACAGAGGTTCTCTAGTGTTCATTACTTGATTTCACAGTCGAAGCAGTTCGAAGAGGCCTAAGAGTATATTTCTTTCTTTCTCTCCTATGAAATGTTCACATCAGCTTTCACTTTAAAGGGAGGGTTTTTCTCCATGTATTCGGGAATCTTGGAGCTGACTGTGACCCCTTGCAGATGCCGCCACCCACCCCACCCCCCCCGGGAATGTTCCAGACTGTGTATCTCCAGCATAGACAAGTCTGCCCCTGGGACCTTCAGCTCCCAGGTTCCAATTCTGTTTCCACTGACAGAAGAGAACACATAGTTTAACATGTCATCGAAATTAAGATTGGGGTCGGAGAAAAGTTCTAAGAATACTTACCCCTCTGAGCAACTTGCATTGGAAATGGACAAAGATGTCCAGCCCCATGTTCAACTCCGTATTTCTTTTTTGTATTTGTTGTATATGATGTATATATATGAACATTTATAATCACTGAACATCATATCACTGAACATATGTATATCACTTGTATCACTTGTCTTCCTATTGTTCATCGATTTGCTCAAAAAGGGCACAGTAACATCTCCATGTATACGTATATATAATGATATACATTCACTGTACCACTGTATCACTGCCTTCCCGTTGTTCATCGATTTGCTTGAGCAGACACCAGTAACATCTCCATAGGTCCTGTAGCAAGCAAGTGTAGCTCAAGGGCATCTGCTTGCTCCAGGGACAGGAAGAGCCTCAAACCATTCTTCAGTCATGGAATTGAGGTCCATAATTGTTACTAGTTTTTGGCATAACAAATAAATATATAAAACACGGTAGCTTGCCAGGCTCTGCCTGGTATATAAGCTATATTATATACATATATGTATATATTATATACATTTATGTATATATTATATACATATATGTGTATATGTATATATAATACATATATGTGTGTATATGTGTATATAATACATATATATATGTATATGTATTATATATACATAAGACCAAAAAATCTTGGTCCTTCCCAAGATCTTTCACATTTATACATTGTATACAGTTCTAGACAGGTTCTAACTGATACCAGTAAGCCTAGCAAGAAGCCAGAACAAACCACACATCATGCAGTCAGTCATTCTCAACATCCAGACTCCATAGTTCCTCAGAGCTCCATCCAAGAGAAAACCTGATCTTTCCCTTTAAGTTTCATCAGTAAATGCTCGAGATAAGCGCCTTCTACTGAGACTATACCACCTACACGGCAGAGCCTGGCAAGCTACCCATGTTTTATTTACTTGTTATGAACCTCAGTTCCATGACCTGAAGAATGGTTTTCAGGCTCTTCCTGTCCCAGGAGCAAGCAGATGCCCTTGAGTTACACTTGCTTGTGACAGGACTAATGGAGATGTTACTGGTGCCCACTCGAGCAAATCGATGAACAATGGGAAGATAGTGATACAGTGATGTGTATATATACATACATATGTGTATCCACATACATATACATATATGTGTATAAATATAAATGATGTTTGGGGGCATCATTTTTGTATTTATTATTTGAAAAACAAAGCCAAGCAGTTTTGTTTTGGTTTAATAAAAGGTTTAATCAACAGTGCTGAAAACATAGCAAAGTAATTTTGCCTGCTGTTGTACAGCAGGATAAAAAAAAAGTTGTTACTTGATGGCTTATAGACCAGAATGGTTCAGTAGAACTCACTGCGGTGATACAGATGTTCTCTTTTGCCTTGTCCAATGCTATAACAATTCTCAAAATTATGGCTCTTGAGCACTTGAAGTGTGACTCTGCTGAACAGCTGAATTTTTAATGCTTTTCATTTTAATTCATTTAAATGTAAGTAGTCACATGTGGCTAGTTGCTACTGTAGTGGACAGGAAAGATATAATCCAAGCATATGCATAATTGGGTGTTTTTACTCTTCAACTGGGTAGCTAGGAAGAATGAATAAAGTAGTATGCTCTATTACATTATATTTATTTTCATGTAAAAAATCAATTTTCCCATGATTTCTTCTTTATTTTCAACCCTCTGTGAACTGTATGATAGTTCCAGAATCTCTCCTGTGATCACAGGGAGCAGACAGACCGGGCGGTCCCTCCCAGCTCAAGCCAGCAGGTATGAAATTTGGTTCTTTCATTTCTGTCCTGACACTAGTATCTGTGTTTACTCTGGAAGGAGAGGAAATCCCCTAAAAATTTAAGAAACTTCACTGTTAGTCCAGAACCAGATTTTTATGACATTTTACTTCCTATTCTTTATAGTCTTAGGCTGTAAATTTTCATTCACAGATGAACATTTAGAAAACATTTGAGAACTCACCATTTCTTTTTCGCAACTAATCCATATAATTTTTACTCCATGCTTCCCTCTCCCCCCTCGATTTTTGTTTTCCAAATTAGAGAAAACATTTTTGTCCCAGCCTTTTAAATTAGCTAAACTTTCTATGGTCAGTAATTCTTGGGGGGCACCCTCCTTGCTCAGTTGAAATGGTAACATGTGGAGTAAGACAGATCAACCTCAGAAGCTGTCTTAACTTTTATTCCCCCTCTATTAGAAAAAATTATTTTAAAACTTTTTTCCCACTGAAGAAGGTTAAAAGTCAACATGGTCTGGACATTGCCTTTTAGTCTCCCTGGATGTATTAATCATTTTCAGTTACCTACAAATGAATTCTAATGGGTTTTAGCTTCAGGACACCAGTCTGGGTGTCATATATAAGCTACCTCCTCAATATCCTCCTCATATCCCACAGTATCTGTTTGTAGCCTCAGAGCAGGAAGGAGTTTTAATGTGGCCTCTATCCAATCACAGCTTGTGCTTAGCATCTCACTTGGAGGTGGTCTCGTGACAGTGGATGCATATCCTTAACAATCGCAAGAGAACACTTGCTTGGGTCCTTAACATCTACAGAGAATACTTGCTTGGACCTCGGGAGAGGAGTGCATAAAGGCCCTGTTGGTTTGCGAGGCGGCGGTTAGAGAGCGCAGTGTAGTTCTGTACTTGGAAGAGATGAGTGAGCATAAATTTGCTGGTGGTGGATGACTTGCAAAGTCTGGAACCAATGACTCCACTTTCTCAGAGACTGGAGATGATGACGGGCTTCTGCTGACCCTGTGGGTCAGCATGATGTGATGGGATGGTCTGTATGTCCATCATGAACATACTTTGAAACCAGCACAGAATGGCTTTGTGGGGGAAGACAGGTCAGTCATGCGTATTTACTTTTTTTTTTCTCGGAAGTAGCACCTGGGTGGAGCAGTGGTGGGAGAGAGGCCAGGGCTTTCTGGGCCAGTACGAGTCCGCTTCCTTCTCTTCCGTCTCCAGACAGTTCTTTGCTTCCTCCTCCTCCCTATAGCTACTGCCCTATTACTCTTTGCCTCTAAAGAATTGGCTACTCCTGTCTTCTCTGCCGCTCTGCTCCTATTGATTCTTGAAATGATTCCAACCACCTTCACGATCACGATCACGATCTTCCCATTGATCATCTATTTGCTAGAGCGGGCACCAGTAATATCTCCATATGTCCTGTCTCATGCCAGTAGAGCCAGGGGGCATCGGCTTGCTACAGGAACATAAAGAGCCTCAAACCATTATATTAGGTCATGGGAATGACCTAATATAATTGTTACTGGAATTTGGCATATCAAATACAACACGAGAAGCTTGCCAGGCTTGCTGAGCGGGAGGCACACTCTTTTAAACACCTCCAAATAAAGCATTTATTGATGAACCGCGCGGGCCGCTATGCGGCGTGAGCCAGGCTGTGATGGGTTGGTCTGCTGGGTGGAGTTCTGACGAGAGGGAAGTCCAAATGTGGAAAATGGCGGCGTCGTGGAGTGAGGGGGGGTGGTCTGGCTTGTTGTGAGGCTCTGCCGAGGTGGTGGGCCAGGGCTAGAACCCGCCATGCCTCCCGACTGCCTCATGAACGGCTGTGCACAGGGAGAGCAAGGAACAGCTCTGCCCCATGTCTGAGAATCTCTGGACCCAACCACCTTCCATGTGCCTTATTCTCCTGTGGCTCATCTCTCAAGATCCCCAGAAATATCTGTTGCCCAATCCAGCAGACCTGAGCTGATCCTCCCTGACTTCTCGGGCGCTTCTGTTCCACCCACGCACAGGCTTCTCAGTGGAAAACTTTATTATTCTTTTAAGTTTCTTTTTAAAACTGCACTTGTCAATACTTAAACACTTACTTTTCTGTTTTGATGCTGACTTTAGTGCTATGGAGTTTTCTCCTGATTTCTGATCTTAAACTAAATTCCAGTGAATTATGTGTGATGGACTATGTAGCTAAACACATTAAGCACACACCCTATATGGAAACACTGTTTGATGATCACCAGGATTAAGCACACACCCTGTTTTAATCCCTCTGCCTGATTGGATGACCCAGAGTTCACACCCTACTTTCCCTGTTCCTCCTAATAAAGCGGAGCTGTTCCCTCAAAGTGGTTTGTCGAGGCTTCTTTGTAGGAGCTCTATTTGCTCAGAAGTGGTTTCTTAGAGGCTTCTTTGTGGGTGCTGTATTCGATCTCCCTTTGTGGGTGCTCTACTCGACCTTCTTTGTGGATGTTCTCTCTATCAGAATCCAACCTCACCAGCGACATGAACATCCCTCACCAGTGGTCAACAGACTAAGCTACTAGATAAGTTAGGTGTTACTTCATTCTAGCATAGGCTTGGAAGATTTCAGTCCTAAAAGAATTGTGGTCTTTTCTGCCTCTGGTAGTGATATAAGAAGACTGTATATCAGTATAATAAGATTATATCACAAGAGACTTTATGGACCAAGCAACTCATTGAAAAGGCAAGAGGTCTATTATACATGTTAAATGTACATATTGACTCTTACCCTAACAAATACAAAAATGATGACCCTGAAGGAACAGTTTGAGGCTCTTCATATTCCTGAAGCAACCAGATTCCATTGGGCTACATTGGCACGTGATAGGGGCCAATGGAAATGTTACTGGCGCCCACTCGAGCAAATCGATGAATAACTGGATTCAAGTGATCAAGTGATCAAGTGATTGACTCTTACAATATAACATCAATTAATATTGGCTTCAATTAATATTGGCTTATTCAAAGTCCGTGTGATACTGGTTTCTTGACCATCTGGAAGAGGTCCTTGGAATCACTGACAATACACTAAGTATGCTTCCTAAGATAGTAACTGTGGGGCCAAGGTCATATTATAGCTTATAGGGCACTTGCCTTAGACAAGTCTGACCCGGATTCAATCCCTGGCACCCCATAGGTATTATTCCTGCATATAGAAACTCTGACACCTCCAGCTATGCCCCCCAAAAAACATAAAGAAAATGGTAATTGATTCCTACTCATGCCAAGAAAATCTCTTGGTATGCATTGGAAAAGCTGTTTCTTAGTATAATTTAGATAAACTTCTATTTTTATATACTCTTCTGCAGCAGATCTGACCTTTATTTGAGTTTTCCTTTAGATAATCAAATTAGAAATTTCAACTATACATGCCTTTTATTGACATAAATAGGGCACACTGTTTTTATAGTTTATTGCCAGACCACACTAAAGAATGCAGTGTTTCACAAGCTATAATCTTTACAGCCAGAGGAGACGACACCCGCATCTCAAATACCACGTGGTCAGACAGTACGATCTTGGGACCTGCTCAACATCTCTTGAAATCTAGTTTAAAATTCTGCAATTTTGCAAAAAGAAAGTAAAAATTTGAGATATTAGTAAGTACATGGCACATAGTAGGGACTCTGTAATTTTTAGCTTCTATTTTCAGTTGATTTATTATGATATAATCAACAAAGTTTTCATGACTGTTCCTTGAGCTTCCCACTTGCTCTCTCAGAACCTTGATGGACGAATGTCTTCAGTAACCTCTAGTGTAGCAGTTGATCTGGTAAAGCGCTAATTAAGGAAGGTTGTTGGAAATCGGATAGTAACACTGGATAGGACAGTATCTGAAGAAACAGCCCAGCTCTCTAGCGTTTCACAGCTCTCTCTAAACTGCTTATATATTGGAGTTGAAAACTGAAGTGCAGAGGTTTCTTGTTTCTAGAGTTTCTCACGGACACATGGAGACTAAAACAAACATTAGTGAAATGAAACTTTCTGTTCTTGACTTTGGTACTAGGGGGGAAAAAAAGACAGGAAAAAAAATAAAACGTATGCCAGTTAAATCTGATCTGACCACTTTAATTACATCATCCAAACTCCTACAACAGATGAAATAAGCCTCTGCTGTCCTGAACTGCATTTACTAGGGATAATTTTCACAGGAGAATGAATTTTTAAATACGTCTCCAGAAGGAAGTGCTCACTTCTCAGCTTCTCTTTCTGAACGTCCAAAATGCTGTTACTTTGTCACTGAACGGACTAGAGTTCTTCCAATCGTCATTGTGGCTCCTTTGACTCGAAAAATACTTGCTTTAGAGTACTTTTCTCCAGCAAAAGAAAGAGCAGTGGGATTCTTTCTTCTTATTCCTGCAGAATTTGTTTTCTAATAGTCTCTTGGGGTTCTTAATCAAAATGTTGATTTCTCTCATAGTTGGGAGAGAGGGATTTCAAGATTAATCATGATTTCCTACCTCCCTCACTCCCTTAACTTCTTTTTTTACTCTCTTAGAAATCAAGTTAAAGCAAAACGTAACCAAAACACAAACCTCAAGAATTATTTTTGAGTTGCATTTATATCACTTGATCACTTGATCACTTGAATCCCATTATTCATCGATTTGCTCGAGCGGGCACCAGTAACATTTGCATTGGACTCTATCACGTGCCAATGTAGCCCAATGACATCTGGTTGATTCAGGAATATGAAGAGCCTCAAACCGTTCCTTCCAGGGTTTTGACAAGGAAGTCTGACCATCTTGTGGGTGGGCGGCCACGTGATCTTTTGACATCCCGTGGGATCCAGTCAGTAACAGCTCTAGTCCAGCGGTCATCTGCAAATCGCATTACACATGCACTCTGATTTTATTAATGATGGTTTTTGATAAAATCAGAGAAACAAAATTTCAAAAGTGTTCATGTCATTGGAAATTACCCCTTTTAGCCTTCTTGTTATGAAGCTGTCTTAACATTTTCTCTGGCTACATGTGGTTAGTAGAAAACCACAATCTTGGAAAGGATTGTGGAAAATAATGGGAAGTTTTGACGCTCTCGAGAGCAATCATGCTCAGCAGACGTCTTTAATACACAAATATCTAATCTTTATGGGAGTCCTATTTGAGTAACATGCTAGCTTGCACTTGCTACATAGCAAATAACCCCAGATTTAGTGAGCTAGAGTAATACACATTAGTTAATTTCACACTTTCCGGAGTCTGGGGATTGGTGGACTAACCCGTCCCTGTGCTCACGATCTCAATAGGTGAAAATAAAAATATTATCCCAGTTTTATTCCTTGTAAGCTTAAGGTAGTCCAGCAAATGCTAAGGATTGTGGTTGCTTCTTGTTATTGTTTTCTTTAAATTGACATTATGTCAGTTGATATGGTGCCAGCATACAGCTTTAGATGTCAGCCTCCATAGATCCTACGCTATGATCACCACACAGGCTTCTGTTCTGTTCTAACTCTGCTCTAGTTCCTGCTCACCACTATGCAATTGGCCCCTCGGTTCATTTAACCGAACTCCAGCCTTTGACTCTGTTAGTTGCCACCATTCTATTTTTACTGAGTTTATTTTCTTTAATTTTTTTTCACTTGCTTAAAAGAAAATCCTTCCACAGGTGAGTGAAATCCTGTGGTCTGTGTCTTTCTCAGCTTAACTTGCATCACTCAGCAGAATGTCTTCAAGGTCCATCTCTGTGGCTGCAGATTACAAGATCCCATCTCTTAAAAGCGAATAGTAATCCCCCTCCACATGTTGGTGAACATTTGGGTTGGACTATTGTAGATCATGATAGTGAAACCTATTGTTGGTTTGTTGTTGTTGTTGTTTAACCCTTATCTGTTCAGTCACTCTTTATCTCTGAGAAGAGAATTTAGTCTGTTTATATTTTAAGCAATTATTGATTATATGGTTTATCACTATTTTGTTCATTATATTTTTTACCAGGTGTTTTGTGTGTAACTTTGCCTTTTCTTTCTTTAAAACTTGGTGATTTTGGCCAGAGAGATAGTACAGTGGGCAGGACACTAAGCTCTCATGCAGCTAACTTGGGTTTGATACCAAGCACCCCATATGGTCCCCCTGAACATTGTCAGGAGTAAATCCCTGAGCACCTCCAGGAATAATCCTGGAGCATTGCCAAGTGTGGCCCCAAACAAACAAAATTGATGGTTAGGTGTCAGCTTCTCTGAAAACGAACTGGGTATCAGTCAGGGGCCCTGCATAGTCCTTAGAGGCCCCTGAAGTTCCATGCCCTGTCATTCTCTCCTGTGTGACAGTTTTACCCCGTTGGAGCTTACTGTTTCAAAGCCAGCAGGAGACTCTCTCTGACTTCCTTTGCCCTTTTTAAAATGGCTCATCTGAGTAGGGTCAGCCTATTCAGGATAATAACCCTCCATTTAATTCAAAGTCACCTGAGTTAGCGACTTTAATTTTATCTGCAAAAGTCCCTTCACCTTTCACTATAACAACCTAATTACAAGAATAACATTCAAAAGTCCCTCCCACGTTCAAGGCAAGAGGTTTATAATTGCTCTGTACCCCAGGAGCTGGGAAACATGAGGGCCATTTTAGAAGTCTGTCAATAATATGGATGATGACTCCAGCAGAATCTTCGCGAGTCCTGTGGTTGGCCTGTGCCTCTGAGGCTCTCCTACTGGATTTTTCACTCACACCATCACTGGATAATGAGAACTCTGTGTTTGATTGCTTTTGTCTGCTGAGCATTAGAATAACTCAGGTAGCTTAGAAACTTAGTAAAGAAAAGAGAGAGAGAGCTGGAGGGTGAGACCAATCACAAGACAAATGCATCTTGAAATTCGTCTCTACGTTGTTTTCCATCCTTGCGTTTTAGGTATTAGTGTCACAATCAGCAGTGCTCGGAGCGTGCTTATAGCGGTACTTAGAGGACCTTAAAGTTCTGAGGATCAAACTTGGGAGTCTTGCATGCAAAACATACACTCTAGCCTTTTAAGCATCCCTCTGGGCACCAGCACTGGATTTTAAACAGAGAATTTTTGTAGGAAGAAATATTCCGTAGAAATGAGACTGTGAAAAAGCTTAGCTCATTCTGTAAAATTCTTTATTTTTAGATATTAAAAATAGCTTTGAAGTAATATTTTGTTTGCTCCATTTATTTATAATCTTTTTAGAATCAAGGAAATTTTTTTAGTTTGATATTTCTAAAAAAGACATGGAAGTTGAAATTCTGATTAATTAAGAGAGCCAGTCAGTCATTATTCTCTGTATCATGAGCATGTAACAGTTTGCATAGCTAATTGGTAAAAGAAATTTTAACAAGGAGTTTATTTTTAAACTAACTTACAGAAACCAAATTCGGTTTCAAAAGTAAGGCCAAGATTAATGTTCTCTTGCTTTTAACATAAAGCAGTTCACCAGCATTTTGAAATTCCTCTGGTCAATTAAGTGTATGTAGCAAATTAACCAAAACATACATTATGCATATGGAGAAAATATTAAAGTATATAATAAGGAAGCATGCTCGATACTAGTCTTTAAAAATTGAAAACACAAAGTAATTTTGAGACGCATGACAGCCTTAGGGTTCATATTACTTGACTGTGATAAATTTAGAAGATTATACATAGTGTGGCTTGTTCTTACACAGAGACGGAATTTCTTCTCTCTTTAACCCGTTGAGGGTTTTGCATTTTGCTGATTTTGAGCGCGTTTACCAACTTGATCATTCTTTAGACTTTTTATTGCCTTCATTGTGTGTATATGTTCCTATCCTGCTAGAAGGCAAACGGTGACTATAAATCACGTCAAGCTTTCTGCAGTATTTAGAATACCATGCTTTGGAAAACATGAACTTTTCACGAAATGATAGCTTTTACTTAAGTCTAGCCCCTTACTTTCTGTAATAAGGTTATTTCAGATCCCACATTTCATCAGTGACTCCATTGTCTGGGAAAAGAAAACTCTGCCATCTTAAGCGTTCTGACGTTTTTATTTTTTCTATTCTATTTCTGTTTCATGACACATAATCCAGGCATCTGACAGTTTAAATCAGTGCATGGGCTGCAGCCTAAAAGATTGGTCTGCAAGGGGATAGTTTCAACAAATTGGGAGACTTGGGTATTTTTTGTAGTACTTTTCTTTTCTTAAATTTTAAACTTTTGAAATCCTTTATGTATTTATATGATCTGACTGAGGTGGGGTTACTGCAATATATGTTGATCATCAGCTGTGGGTCCAGATAGTACAGAGGACAGTTGCTTGTTTTGAGTGTAACACCCATATGGTCTTCCAAGCAGATCCAGGAGTAAGCCCTAAGCCCCCAAAAAACAAAAAACAAAACAGCCGAAAATAACAAAACCTCAGTATCTCTGAATGGTGTGGGGTCTTTGATATGACCGGAGGCTAGTTACTGAAAATTTTGCAACCAAATATAGTTAAAGTCATTTGGTAACTTTACTTTGCTTAATTAAAATCACATGAATATTGACCTAGAAGGGATCTGATCTAGATCTGTGGATCTAATGTGAAATCGCATGCCATTTCACATCTGAATGCAAACATGCTTGCTAGTTTTTAACTTGTTTCTTTCTTAGAGGATCAGAGCCTCAGTCTCCTTGTTTCTGAGCATGGGTGGGTAAAGCCACAGAGAAAACGAGGCTGTACCAGTAGCTTAAATGTGGTTGGGGGGGTGGAACTTTAGTTGGAGTGTTCCAGTCCTTGGGTGGTAGATACCCTGAAATTAGAGGTGAGCAAAGCCTACATAATCTGTCCTTGGAGAAGTTGTCATCGCACTTGAAGGTTGTGTGATAGCATCTCACGAGAGAGCTCTGTGATCAGAAATGACAAGGAGATATTTCGATAGAGGCCAAGCGAACTCAGTTTCAGAACAGAGCTCTACCTCCACAGGGCTTGGTGTGTGTGTCACTTAGCCATCGCACGGCTCTTCCATGCTAATACTGTTATCATTAGTTTTCTAGTTCAAGCAAATGATTCTCTGGTTGTAGGCTGAACACAACACATGTACATCTGTGTAAGTGAAATTAACATGGGTTCTTTTAACATAAAAACAGTGTAGTTTTGTGCTATAAACTTTGGAAAGCCCATATTTGTCCTGTGGTGTTAAGACTAGGAGTCATTTTCTTTATTTTTATATCCAAGTTTTCCCTGTTTGTATTGGCACCTACCCAAGCTGATAGATGGTTCCAGTTGTGTGTGTCGGCATGGTTGCTGAAAACATTGCAAACCCAGTCATTACAAGGGACTATTTTCCCATTATTTTCTTTCAAAAGTATATCCTATGCTGGAAATGTTCTGAAAGCTTTAGAAGCACTAGCATTTTTGGTATGTATGTTTTAAAAAAAATTTAAGGTAGGACAGTGGGTACCAGGCTTGCCTTGCATGCAGCCAACCTGATTTCAGTCTCTGGCGCCTCATATGGTCCCCTAAGTCCTGCTAGGAGTGATTTCTGAGTGCAGAAATAAGCTGTGATACTGCCAGGTGTAGCCCCAAAGCAAATCAAAGAGCTGTATTACATTTTCTTAAGGGAAAAGTAATCTATGTTGATCATAGAAAAGACAAGCAAAAAAGTACCAGGATGCCATCCAAATTTACTGCAGAGGCCACTTTAGGAGTTCATGCAAATTTTCTTCCGGTCTTTATCCACAGACATGCATTCCTAAGTGGCATTGTCGTGTAATATCCTATTTATATTGTGATTGCTTTTTAAAAATTATAAGTGTATTATAAATAGCTTTCCATGTCATTACTCTTAAGATGCTATTTGTATTGGTTGTACCATATTTCTTTAACCAGTCCCTAATGTTTGGGCATTTGAGGATATTTTTTTAAAGCTTTTCCTCTCTATTTTTTTACAATTATGAATAATTCATCAGCTGAATAAATGAGTTACAATTGTTGAGGGTCTTTTTCTTTTTCACTGATAAAATAGCTCAATTATTTAAAATGTGGGGGAAATGTTTCGTGCTGCAGAAACAGTTGCATGTGAGGCTGTTGTGTGCACATCGCCAAGTTTCTGAGGGGTCCCGGAAACTGCGACCACGTGGGAGAACTTTCAAGAAATGCCCTAGTGCTCTCTAAGCAGACATCGGTTACCCCCTCCCTCCCATGAGCTCCGTGGACCATGCTTTAGGAGAACATGTTGAAATCAATTTTAACTGAACTTCTCCCGGCCCCATCCTATCACTTGTTTGATCCTGTGACAAAGGCAAAGCAATTCAAAATGAATTTCCCATTTCACCGTTTTTCCCCCTTGGATTCAAGTGCTCTCTTGCAGCTGGCAGGTGGGACAGTGTGTGAGTTAATGTGCTTACCCATCCTTTCTTCTGCCAGGCATGCCCTCTCCCACCACACTGAAGAAGTCGGAGAAGTCGGGTTTCAGCAGCCCCTCCCCCTCGCAGACCTCCTCCCTGGGAGCGGCCTTCACCCAGCACCACCGACCTGTCATCACAGGACCCCGAGGTAAGCTGCCCCGGGGGGTGATATTGGGGGAGGAGTGCTTAGTTCAGAGCTGGGAACCAGAGCAGCAAAGTAAAGGGCAGCGAGGACTCCCCTGGGGACTCCTGAAGGACGGAGTCTTCTCTTATCTTGGGACTACTTTGGACCTGAGAGATTTGGCATCAAATCCTGGTCCTCCCTCGAAGGGGGAAAAGAGCCCATACCTGGGATGATGCATAAATGGGGCACGGGATTTGTGTTGAACGGTCATCAAAATTGTCTTACAAGCTTGCATGAGATGGCTGTGAATGTGTGTGTCTGTGTGTGTGTGTTAGGCGAATTCATAGTCATAGAGTCACTTACCTATTTCAAGGAGGATGGAGCTTCTCTTCCATCTCTCATCCCTTCCAAGGCCCTTCCCTTGGACCCCTGACTTCAATCCGTGGCCTTTTGAATTGAGATTGTTTGCTCGCAGTGGTGACGAGCTGATCCCAGTTCTTTCCTTTTGAAGTGGTAGATAGTTTGTCTGGTTCTCATTGCAAGACTTTCATTATTTTTTGTCTCTTGTGCTTTTAAGTTTATTATTAAAATGTGTCCGCAAGAAATATGATTTGTATTTCACATTAAAGACAAGCTTTAAACCCCTCACCCTGAGAAAATGTCAGCAAATCACTTAACTCGATCTTACTGTGAGGTGAACATAGTTATTAGTTTGTTTATGAAACTCCCATGGTAGGAGGACATAGACCCATAACCGTGTTTGCTTTCTTCCATCAGATTTCCGCTTAGGTAGGCCCTGTGATCTACCACCTGGTGTCATAAAACATCCTAGACAGATATGGTCTCTTGACTGCTTTGACATAGGCCTGGGAAAGTGGGTATGTCTTGTGTTAATCTAGATGTTAGTCCCACAAATTGGAATCCCTTTAGGAAGATTCTGTGTGGATAACAGGAAAATATGGTGGTTGAGAGGGTTGTCCAATATACACATGCAAAGATCCCACTGAAGGAAGTCAAGCTTCTGACTATGGTGTGAAACCATTTCTGTATTCATGATTACGAAAACTTCCTCTTTAACTTTCTCATCATCATTGGTGACAGCTTCTCAAGATCCCACTATTATTTCAGCTGTGTGTTTGGATGTGTGCTCTAATTAAAGAGAACATATATGTGTGTGTGTCATGTGTTATATTTATTTTGTATATATTTACATATAATATATTTCTAATTTGAAAGTGTTGCATCCGGGTTACACGATGCCAGAATGAGGCTCTTTAAATGGGGTAGTATTACGATATTCTCCTCCTAGCCAGGACTCATTAAACATCTAAAATGTGGTGGGAAATAAGAGAGAGGAAGCCCTTTTCATTAGGTTTTTTAATCTCAGGTAGATGAGGCACCCAGTAGTTCTCACCTTTCTTATGGGCAGGTTGACACACCGTCCATGTGAAGTCAACCTTAAAAAGCAGAAATCTTTAGGAATTTGAGGAAGGTAATTCAGGCATTGGTCTTCCCATTCATTGGATGAAGGTTTACGGGCTTTCCTGTTGCTGTATGGGGACCCTGAGGTTCTAGACTATATAGAATGTATAGTCTAGTGTAGGAAAGATACCAGAGAAGCCTTCAGAAGCTAACAGGAAAGCTGCTATTACTTGTGTCACTTATTTCAAATATATAGACCCCACAGCATAGATAATATTGAAGTCAAACTGGAAAAGATGCTTACATGAATGCAGGAATTCCAGTCAAAGGAAAGATGGTGTGTGGCCAGGCAATAAGGGTTGAGAAGAAAATATGCTGAGGGTCAGGACAGCTGGGTAAGCTGCTTCTTTGCCTCTTCACTGGTCCTCTGGAATTTTTTTAAAGATTTTACCAGTTCAATGGAGACAATTCTATTACTGCATGAACTTTTCCTCCCAAACTTCATATTGTTATATGGTGAAATCAAATAGTGTCTGTAGATACTTAAAAGAACACAAGACAACTTGTCTATATCAGAATTCATTCAGTACCAGTTCAGAGTACTTTATACTTAGCTTGTCTTAAAACTGTAGTTCTAGAAATGATCAGAACTGTTTCTGGCATTTATCCAGGGGTGCCTTAATTGGAACTTCTCTAATGGTAGACTACTAAGTGTACTTACCAAAGGGCCCGTCACTGAGTTGAACCAGAGCAGGACTCCTTAGCCTACATGAGATTTGATCTATTCATATTCGTGCAAATGTTAGTGAGGAAGAGAAAGATGCCAGGTTTAAGAACTATGGAATACCAAAGATTCTTTGTTTTCACCAGAGTTCAAGATGGTTCCCAGCATCCTCGGTTCTCCTTTCTGGAAAATCTACTCAGGTACCCACTCTAACCGGCGCAAACTGCCCCCTTAGTGGTCTGGTGAAGGGAAATGGATAGTTGAGATGAAACTCTTCAGTGGCATCTTTGTGGTAAGAATCATAGCGCTGTGAGAGGCTAACATAAGACATTATTTGGATAAGATTTTTTTTCTATTTAAGGTTGGTATTCAACCTCTTGTTAACTAAGAAATATCTGCGGCAGGTGCTCGATTTTAGTTTTCACTGTCCCACTTGGGTATTGCCATCGCATTCAATATTATGGATTGAAGTCTCAGGAAGAAGAGGCCGGATTTAAGGAGGGACATCTTGAGGCTGCCCCGTGGTGACAGGCACCCCACTGGGGAGTTCAGACTCTCGGGTTCTTTTGGCTGTGTGTAGTTGCTACAACCAAAGTAGAAATCATTTGAGAACCCAGAAAGACCGTCAGACTCCCAAAAGACGTGGAAGAAGAAAGGGGTGTGTTCTCTGTCAGGTTCCTGGGGGCCTGGGGAGTGGGGTGATAGGGTTCTGTTTGGTGTTCAGGGTTAAGGGCATAGTTGTTCCCAGATACAACTTTAAGGGCTTCTGAAACTTCCTCCAGATTTCCTGCAGGCAATACTTTGACTGTGGAAGCATCCATTTGTGAGCAGGACCTGTGAACAGCCTCATGCCCAGCCCAGGGGTGAAACTTGAAAGGAGCCCCAGCAAACAGGGTCCTCACTGCAAAAGAGTGGTCCTGATTGAACTCAAAAACACAAGTTGTATTTAAAACTGAGTGAGCCAGAGTGACAATACAGTAGGTGGGCACTTGCCTTGCACACAGTACACCAGGTTCCATCCCTGGCACCGCATCCCCTGAGCATTACCAGGGGTGATCCCTGAGCGCAGAGCTAGAAGTAAGCCCTGCGCATCACCAGGTGTTGCTCAAAAAAAAAAAGAAAGAAAGAAAAGAAAATGATGACTATCTTTTACAAAGGAAACCTCTGTTTGAACACTGCCAAGCAAAGGTAGAAAAAATAGGCTGTCAGAGGGAGGAGGCGACCTCCTGGCACTGTCATCACAGACGTGGCACCTTTTCACCAGCTGTGCCAACTGAGCACTTGGCTTCACATCTTGGAGCTACAGGCGCTAGTCTGGGAGTTGGATACCTTAAGCTCTACCTGGTCCCACAGGGGAGTGGAATGAAATCACGCCTTTATAACCATGTACGGGAGAGAGAGAGAGAGAGAGAGAGAATGTACTTGGCCTATGTATGCATCCAGTCACCATTCTCACCATTCTCTCTCTTTTTAAAACAATTAAATCACTATGAGATAGTTACAAAGCGTTCATGATTGGATTTCAGTCATACGCTATCCCAACACCCATCCCTCCACCTCCCTGTCTCCAGTATCACTCCCCAACCCCCATGCCTCTCTCGCTCTTGCTCTCTGCTTTTGGGCCTTATGGTTTGCAGTACATCATGACGTCATGTTTGGTCCTTTACCCACTTTCAGCATGCATCTCCCTCCAACCATCATTGTCATAGTCTCCCTTCTCTAGCCCAGCTGCCCTTTCCCTCAGCAATTGAGGCAAAACACACAGCAGAAGCGACGTCTGCACTTGGATATTGATCGCAGCCCCGCTCACAACCCCCTCTCGTCTGGGCCTTGGGCGCCCCCACGACCTTCACTTATCTGTCCCGAGAATCTGGAACCACCTGGGCCCTCCACCTGGCATCTCCTTGGCTCCTTCCAGGCTGACCTCTCCTTGCTCACAGTCCTTACACCACTGGCCCCTTTCACACCTGGTCTGTCCTCCACGGGGTTGTGACTTACTTGCTAATGCTCCGTTGCTTCACCCTCCTGAGGGAGAGCTCTGGCAGGAGGGATCTCAGATGCTCTTTGGTACCTGCTTGGTACCTCACGTAGTGAATCTTCTCCTTTGATACTAGTTGAATGAATTTAGAAGCGCTCAGATTACACCTAGTGTAAGCTAGAGACATTCAGCCCCTCAGCAGTGACGGGCTCGCATGCTTCAGAAGCACCAAGGGTGATACATGAATAAAGGTTATTACAGGAATTCTTTAAACGGTGCGGCCAAAGTGGAGACCATTTTCAGCCTTTCTTTCCATCAAAGAAAACTTTTCGCCATTTAGCAAAAAAATTTAGAAAACAAATTGTCAACATTTAGCCTGTGTAGGTAAAATTAGATAAAGAGGATAGAGCATTTTGGAATATGCGAGGGACTAGAGCAGGTATTAAGTATCTCTGAAGGCATTTGTGCATCGTTACGTATTAGAACAATTACTGTGCAATTAAAGATGAAAGATTGAGCTTTGAAAGTTTTTTTTTACCAGTACTTAAATTTTCAACTGTGATCATGAGAATTTATCTTACTCATAATAACTAAAAAATATTCCATATTCTTCCTGCGCCTTTTCAAGTGATAAGTTTGATGATTTAAAGGCCCTCCTTTCTTTTGAGTTAGCTGGAGCAATCATCGGTGATAGTTTAGAGTTTCTTTTCTTCTTGAAACTTATGGTTCTTTTTTTTTTTTTTTTGCTTTTTGGGTCACACCCGGCAATGCTCAGGGGTTTCTCCTGGCTCTGCACTCAGGAATTACTCCTGGCGGTGCTTTCGGGGGACCATATGGGATGCCGGGGATCGAACCCGGGCCGACATGGGCCGGCCGTGTGCAAGGCAAGCGCCCTACCGCTGGGCTATCGCTCCGGCCCCGAAACTTATGGTTCTTTTTTAAACTTTTGCTATTTTCAAAACAAAACATAATGAGTGATCATTAAAATGCTCTGCAAAGAAAGTCACCTCTGTGCTTTAGAAATGTAGAAAGGAGGGATTGGGGGTGCCAGGTAATGGGGTGCTACCTTGCACGCATCAGGAGACAAAGGGTGCAAGCCTGGTAAACCAGCACTTACCTGAATTTTGTCTCGAAAACCATCTCATTCCACAGTGGTGCTCTGGGACCCCCCCCCCACACACACACCCAGTGGTACTCAGGACTTACACCTTGCTTAGGGATCACTCCTGGTCAGTTTAGGGGACTAAATGGGGTGCCTGGGATTGAACCTGTGTCAGCCACATACAAGGCAAGTACCTTACCTGCAGCTGTACTGTCCCTCGACTCTGCTCTGGGAATTTTATGCTCTAGATAGTTCTCAGCTAAACCTGCGTTTGGCTGCAAGTAAGACCAATTGTACTAAGCAGCTTTTTTATTTTCATTTTTTTCTCATATGGAAACATACGTGCCTTTGGGATTCTTTGGGGGCATCCCAGTAGCATCAGGATTTCTCCTCGGATTCCTGCTCTTGCAGGTTAATCTGTGGACCTTGGTCTCCTGGCCACAGCCTCACCACTGCTCGCCTGCAGCTTCTCTACGTTCCAGGCAAACAGGAATGAAAATGCTCTGGAAAAGCTGCCAGCCGCGGTCTCTTTCAGAGTCTGCTCAGAAGTTGGTCACCTGACCGTCGAGCTGAAAAAGACTCTGGGAAATCTAGATTTTTCAGCAGAGCGTTTTTTGCCTCTCTGTCGAAAATTTAGACCTTCTAGGTATTTAACTGGGAGGTCTAGGCCGGCCTGCTCTTGGCAGCATTTTTTACGTGACTCTTTCAGGTTAGAAATCTGAGCAGGCTGGAGCCAGGAAATCAAGGCTTGGTGCTGGGCCCTTTCACCCGTCTTTGGCTGCGCTTTTTCTTTCCCCTCCTGGCTGGAGTTAGCTGTGCTTCCGTATACCATTTGCTTGATTTCACATTTGTCTTACGTGTCAAAGACTTAGCATAGCACCTAGATCTTCCCATAAGCGTGACAGAACCATGTTTGGACACTATTGGTTTTTTTTTTTTCTTCTTGGGTTTTTGTTTTTATTTTAATAACAACCATAAACCAGTTGCTTGACCATTTTTATTAGCCCATGAATTCTTGCTGCTGCTAAACATGGGGTGACTACTTGGTGGGAGTCATTTTGCAAAACACATTTTGATGATTATTGGACTTTTTTTCAATACTAAAAATTAGCTTGAGAACTCCCATTAACATCTGGCGATCATTAATTTATTTCATTTTATTGAATCATCGTCCAATGGACCAATACAAAGCTGTTCATGATTGAGTCTTTGTCATATGGGGACTATTAATTTATTTCACCACAAATATGTCCCCTTCTTGATCAGAGAAGCTTGGACTCTGGGCTCAGTGCTCGTACCTCCCGATGGAGTACAAGACAGAGTTTTGCAGGACATACTGACAGAACGCCACGGCCCTGGACGCTTGGCCAGTGCAAACAAGCCTAGGAATTAACCCTGTTCTCTAGAAACCTATGTTTTAGTTTAAGTACACAAAACAAAGCAACTGCAAAGAAGTCATGGTTTTAGATGAATAAAAAGCAAAGATTTAAAACCTGAAAATAAATGTGAGCATGAGGCTAAACACTTTTTCCTTCATGGATCCAAAAAATTATTTCTACACAAAAAGAGTTTTCAAGCAAAATTACCCTGGTTCTAAAACTATGCGTTCAAGTATACTGAAAACAATAGCCATATTAACCCCAGATTTATTGTGCGGCTCTCAAACAGTCATGCCAGTTTTTGTTTGGAGAGAAAGTCAGAAGTTTATATGCTTTGTAAACCTCTCTAACTCTGTAATCCTCCTGGCCCAAATGGAAATCCTGCTCCAAGTGAGGAAATAGCTTAGGGTCTGAAGTTAACAGTATCTCCTGGTTTGGCCAAGAAAAATAGACTGCACGGAATTATGAGAATTGAGTTCACCTTCCAGGAAGTTGAGGTCCCCAGGAAAGGTGGGAGGAGAGGCTGGTGGGGAAAACACAGTTAGTGCAAGGGGACTGGGTCCTCTGTGTTCTTGTCCCCTGGCTCCCTCTTTCTCAGGCCTGGCATAAGGAAACTCCCAACTGATATTTGTTGGAGAAATACATGTTGGAGAAATACGTGGATTTACTGAAGGCAGAAATTTGGGGATTCCTCTCTTTTCCCTCCTGCATGATAATCATGTACTACCCAGATGTGTGTTTAGCAGCTTTTAGGAAAAGACAGAACATAGCGACTGAGTGCTCACTTGTGTACTCATCTAGTTTTACGTGAAGAGCATCTCTCTTCAGAGGCATTAGGAAGAACTTAGGAATGCTGAACTCACAATGTCCTGGTTCCTTCTCTATAGCGTATTTTCTGTAATGCTATAATTTGCTTTTGTCCTAATGAATGACCCCCAGGAAGGAATAAACCCCCAAGGTCTGTCCTCCCTCCATCATCGCTCTTCCCGAGACTTAGGGCCCTGCACCTCTTGGTCCCTGCGTGTCATGAACTTTCTTGTATGCAACCACAGATACTTCTGGCTCTTAGTAAAGCTTTTAGTGGTAGAACATGCTAGCACGCCTTCCCATGTTGCCGAATCTAATTTGTCCCTCCTGGCTTAGAGGAGTTGGATCATCCCAGGAAAATGAGAAGCAATTAAGTACCTGTTGCTAACAAGGTGCTGAAATAACCTGCCAACATCCACGAGGCATTTATTTATTGTTGGAGTTTGGCGCTGGGCAAAACATCATGTTGTCTTTCCACAAGAAGGAAGGCAGGACTGGATTTGGTACATGCAGGCCTCTTGAACCTCACAGGCCTCCTTAGAGGAGCGTGGACAGGAAGTTCGAGTGTCGGTGCCTGGCCTAATGGGAAACATTGTCCCTGGGATTTGGAGTAACTGGATAGTAAAGAGGAAAAGCAGCTTTTTTGCAAAGGCCCTTTAAGTCCCAGTTCAGGAAATTATTAAATTCATTAGCCAGATACTTACAACCAGCTATTACTGCCCAGCCAAAGGAAAAAACAGTGCCAGCAAATGTTTTAAAACTACAACTAAACAAAAGTCAGGAAGCGTGTAATTAAAACTGTACCTTTATTGTATTGTAAAGAGTTTCACTGTGACATGGAAAATATTTAAAGGAGAAGGTTGTTTAGCTAATTTGTCTGCAAGTGAACTGCTCGGTGGAGAACCATCCTAAATTAACTGGAAGGCCACCCACCGAGCGAGCCTCATAAAGGGCCGTGGCTGCTCAGCTTGGATTTGTGAAACTGTTCAATAATTAGTAGATAAATGCATAACTAAAAGCTCTATTACACTAATAATCTGGACTGAGATAGATGTGTGGACACCCTGCTGGGTTGATTTGTCATCCCTCCCCTCCACCCCTCACCCCACAGAGCAAACTTCCAAAGAGAGTGCTTCGGCCCAGGAATCATGTGCATGTATTTAATATGCTCCCCTGAGGAGGCTGGGTCCAAGCATCAGGCCAGTTGCGGCCTTAGTCTGTTACAGAGAAAAAGTACCCCAAGTCTGAGTGCCAGGGAGAAGAGGGAGATTAATTATAGGGTGCTCTCAAGTCTTGAGTAAAGAAGCTGTTCTTCGCTGGAATTCCATGCCCTTCCTCTCTCCTCTCCACTTCTCTCTGTGGCTCTCTGTCTGTCTGTCTGTCTCTCTCTGTCTCTGTCTCTGTCTCTCTCTTACACACACACACACACACACACACACATCCACATATGCAGACCAAGTTGAGGTCAGTAGTTCTAAGCCAGAGTTCTTAGATGCCTTCTCATTGTTTAGACCTCCAGCTACCTCTTGTTGTATCTCCAATTCCATCAGATATCTCTGGCAGTTCTTGGTATCTGGTGTCACTTAATATCACATCGACTCCATGGTTAGACTCACTCTTCCCCTCTTTATTTGATTTTCTCAAGAGTAGAATAAAAACAAAAGTAAAAAAATGGAACTTGCCTCTCCCCTTGGTGTGCAGTCTTCTAACACGGACACTCGCACAGTTGCTTGTTTTCCACATGAGGCTCCCATGCATGTAAGCACCGGTGCAGGGCGTTCAACCTCCGCTACTGACAGAGCCATAAATCATCTTAAAGTTAAGTGAATTCCCGTAGCACGGGATTGTAGCTTTAACAATGTTTATGTAGTATCAGCTTATCATCCATGTCGGGAAGGAGGGTGGGCCCTGATACTCGAAATGGGAGTGAATGGTCCCATGAATGTGAATGTGAGCCATCTCACCGGGAGGCATGTCTTGGTGCAGACTTGGGACTGTTAAAACCAAGCTTACCTAAACACTCGCCTCTGCTGAGTCCTTCTGGAAATGTCTGCTGTGGAGGAAAACCTGTGTGGGTCACTGGCCACTTTATGAGTATCAAATAAATGCTTTCCCCTCCGTATCACTATTCCCTTCTTACAGATGTAAGACTCATGGAGAGTGTCTGACCGATTGCTCTTCTTTGGCTGGACAAAGGAGGAATCTTGGCAGGGTTGGGGTAGTGGATGCCTTCCTCAGGAAGGCAGCCCTTTATTTGGGTGGAAAGAAGCTCTCGCCAGCACTGGGCAGTGGCGCTGTGTACTCACAAACCACGTAACTGGTTCTCCCAGTTCAAGCTTCAGAGGGCCAATGAAACCCAGGTTCTTAGAGAGACTGAGAGTCCAGCCAGGGGCCACCAGGTTGAGGAAAGCTATTTCCCTCTGGCGTCCCTGTCCTCGAGTGTTGCCGCACTGCAGCATGTGAGTCTGACAGAATCAGCCCAGTTCTAGCATACGGGGTGACACATAGAGCCTCAGCACTTGCTGTTGAAGTGAACGAGCCCACCTCTAGTTGAGGCACCTACGTCTACCAGACCAGTCCTCAGGAAACATCACTTCAATTCGTGTTCTTTTAACCAATGCACAAGCAAGAGAATGAACACCTGGAAATGATGAGTTCACTCCGTCCGCATTGAAGTGGGGGAGGGCTGATTCCAAACCGCCCCAGAGAAGAGCCCTGAACGCCCTCTCACAAGACCAATAGTCTGTAATCACCATGTTCGCATGGCGAGCCTCACTGATTACTCAACCCCTGGAGTAAAGACTTGTTCCCTGACTTCAGACACAAGCTGAGTCTCTGAATTTCCCCTCTCCCACACCCACCTTGTGAAACCAACCGGCAGTGTGAATAAACCCTACAGCCTTTGGGGTACATTCAGGAAGATCTTCAAATTCAGGTTGCTGCTTTGGAACACGCACTCGAAGTGATCATGTTGCCGAGACATTCAGCCTTTCAGAGCCACATAAGCCCGTCAGCTTGGTGGCGGGAATGCTGCTCACCAACCCGAGGGCTTATGTTTGTCGTGGGGTTTCCTTTGTTTATTGCTGTTTCTTGCCTTGTGGGTTTGTTTTCACATGTTGGCATGGATTTGTGCATAAATCAGGCCCTCACTCTTGGTAATCCTCCAAGAAGCTGGGACCCCTCCATGGGTCCAACGTTTAGGAATTCTCTGTTGGAAGACTGCAGTCATGTAGGCTGGTGTCCTTTGGGCCCGCCTTTGGAGGCTTCCTTGTCTGTTTCTGTCGACCTCTGTCTTCATCCAAGTCGGTGGTGGCTGCTTTTCCTCCTGGTTCTGGTCTTTTTTCCTTCTTCATCTCCTGCCTCATGGCATGGCTGGCATATGATGTGGTGGCTCAAGTTCCCTCCTTCCTGGACCTGGAGTCTTAGCAGCTGTTCTTACTAAAGAGTTCACTCTGCAGGCCTGTGCCCACAGCGTGCGTGTGGGATTTCAGTATGTTCCGTGCTGGCCATGACGGCGTGTGGGGATTCGTGCATGGAGGTGGGCTATTGTGAAAAAGGCTCTTCAGGGGTTCAAGAGCCGGAGCTTTGGTTCACTAAGCTGGAGTTTACCCACTCTGGACTTTTCAAATTCTATATGTTTCCCCTGATAGGAACTTGGAACATTTTCATTTCGTTTCATTGGCAGCTAGGTGATAGGGGTGATCTCAGATCACTCAGTTCTTACATATAAATTAATTTCTAAATGAGCATTCCCAAAACTGGCCTACCAAATCATTTCATATAGGAATGTTCAAGATAATGGAGGAAAGGAGCCAGAGCAATAGTACAGTGGGAAGGCATTTGCCTTGAACACAGCCAGCACAGGTTCGATCCCTGGTATCCATGTGGTTCCCTGATCACTGCCAGGAGTAATTCCTGAGCATTGCTAGGTGTGACCCAACACACCCCCCCACCAAAAAATGGATAATGGAGGAAAACTGTTTAACAACCTTCCTAAAGCCCAAGTATCTGGAAACTGGATCCAAACTGTCCCCTGGGATCTAAACCCTAGAATATAGGATTTCAGTGCTACAATGGGTCAGTTGTACTGAGTTATTTGTAAATGTGATCCCAGAGATGAAATACCACTGGAATTTAAAGCTCAAGCATCTGTGATTATTTAGTTCAAACTCTTGGTTTTGCAGAATGAGAGGAGATAAGCTATGCACACCTGTATAACCAGGAAGGGCAGAAACGAACCAAGACCCAAATTCCTTTATTATGGAAGGTTCCTGCAAACTAGACCAGATAGTATGGAGAAGAGCATTTAATAGGCAACAGGTGTTCGTTGTCCAATGATGGAATCCCAGTAACTGTCATGGAAGCCCTTTCAGGAGAAATGATAGAGACTTCAAGGGATCAGGGTTGGGGAAGACCATGCCCAGAATCTGGTTACATCAGAAGTGTTCTGGGTAACACAAGTCTATGACGTAAAGGGGAGGCCATTATCTACAGAGATTGTAGGTCTATGTGAAAAATAGGCTCTAAATGGAGACAACCCCTTAACTCTAGGCTTGTAGATTAAGCAAAGGTAGGGATTTGCCTACATTTAATCAGAAAGAGACTTTTAATGTCAGGGCATCTTTGATGTTAAATTATTGCTCTGTGCCTTGATTTATATTGTATTGATGAAATTTTTTTGCAGGCCTTCATGTGATTTCCATACTGGCATTCATTTTCAATTTGACATACATATTTGTGCCTATATATGTCTGTACACGTACATAATATCTCTGTTTTGTTTATCGAGAGATGCTATGGGAGCAAGTCTCTCACATGTCCCATGCCTTTTTCTTCTTTGTTTTCTATTTCAGATCAGGTTCTAGCACAAAGCAGTAAATGGCAATTTGTTCATTTTGCTTCGCTGTCTCCATCCTTTCCTGTTACTAATGTTAGCTACTAGCAGTTCACTGGCGACTTAACCATATGGTCAGGAGTAGTGCCACGTGCCATGTCTCTTTCATCCCCACCACACATCTCTGAGGCATTATTAGCTCCACTACACAGATGGCAAGACTGAGTCATAGCTCAGAGATGAGCTGTAGTGGGTGAATGAAAGAGTTAGAATTTAAATCCATGTTCTTCATCTCACACCACTCTCCGAGTTTGACTCCTACGTTTAAATTGAAAGGATACACAACCTGCCATCTGAGATTGACTGAGGTGCTCCACACCCAACTGTAAGAGTCTCCTAGTTCTTTTGGGTGTCAGAGGATTTGTATATTTTCTTCTAGAAGTCACTGTTCAACATGCCTGTGTATTTCATGTGTACCTGAACTATCAAAATGAAGTCTTCATTTTTGGTTAAAAATATATATATATATATATATATAAAATGCATACATATGCATAGGTACACATACATTTAAAATATATACATACCTTTAAGAAAGATGGACTGGATACACACAGGTATAAGGGAGCCAGCACAGGGCAGCTTGACTGATGAGATAAAGATTAAGGAATTACAGCTGTGAGGGAAGCATGGTGAAGGGGGTCCTAAGTTATAGACTCTCATAAAAGAAGGAAAGTGTAAGCTTGGACAACTAATGGAACTGTGGAAGCGAAGAGATCGCCTCAAGATGCTACGGAAGGCCAGGCTGCAGCAGGAAAGCTGTTCCAGGCCTGGGTGAGAGACCTATGATGGTCAGGGGCTTCTGTCCGAACAGCGCATGGCAGGTGCTTGGAGGTGGATGGGAATGTGTGGGGCCCCTAAATCAAACCCAGCTCTCTGCCTGTTGCCACAAATAGAGTTTCATGGAACACAGCACGCATGCCAGTTTATGCAATATCCATGCCTGCTGCCGCACTACTGTAGTAAACTTGAATAAATGCAACTGTCGACCTGCAAAGCCTCACCTGTTTACTGTCTGGCCTTCGCAGAAATGTTTTGCCAGCCTCTGGTCTAGACTATTAGCCAGGGTCTTTGAAAAGAAAGGTCATAAGTCACTAACATTGTTCTAAATAAAAATTTAAGGGACTTTAGGGAGGTGGTTTTGTTTTTGTTTTTGGTCTGTTTTTGTCCTGACTTTTTAAAGCATTTTGATTTGTTTTTTATTTTGGTCATTTTCCAGAAGACTTTGGAATTTGATCTTTGCCCTGAAGATCTCCTCTAACAGACTAGAATTTAGCATAGCCTAAAGCTGCCCTGGCAGCAGTAACAGAAAAATATTAATGTTTGTTCTGCAAGCCACCATAAATCATGTCTGTTTCTCTCACTTGACACAGTCGAGCGCTCTCCTAGGTGCTCTTTGTGTTTGGAAACTTTGACTTACCTTGGGTCACATGTCACTTAGAAAAGTGCCCCCTCCTGAAGATTTGAAGCCATACCCAGAGTCTCCTTTCTTGTGTGTGTTGCCTAAGTCCCATAGCTCCAAATTTGTGTCATAAACAGCAAGTCTGATTCATGTATACCTGATGATTTATGATTCAGTATCTAAAAAGGGTCAATTCCACTCCCTTAAGGTAGGCTACGATGGTGTTATACGTTGCAGTTTTGAGTTTTTGAAGAAGCAAAGTGTGTCGTAGCTCACATGCCAGAACATCCCTGCTCCATTCACCCCTGTGAAAAGCTTCTTTTCTTTCTTTGGTGGGGTTGCACATTTTTCCTCCCAATTTCTTTTTGTGAATGCTGCCTTCCTAAAATCCTCACTTCTAAATAGGAGTAGCCCAGAGTTCTCCGTGTTTCCCTTTAGTCTATGGGAAGGATTGCTTTTGTCTGAAGAACTTACTGCTAGAATAGGTAAATAGTGTTTGCTCCCACTGTGGAGAGAACAGAGTAAGGTTGGCATCTCACCTGATGCAACAGACCCGGCGATTAGTGGTAACACTGAAGCTCTGCACATTAGCAAGGCTAGAGAAAGAGATCTTGGTTCTTTGAGTCAAGATGCCTGGTTATAACAATACCCCAAGAGTGCTCTGCGTTTGAGTAGCCCAAGTTGACTGTAAGATTTGGGGGCCACCTCGACATCACTTTTCTTTCAGGTTACCCACAAAAGAGAGACCAGTACTTAAAGACAAACTAATGTAAAAAGAATGCACATCTGTGTCATACCAGTGAGAATCTACCCCATGGCTCTTGTCAAGGAATAAAGCAGCCGGGGAAATGTCAAGGTTCTTCTGGAAAAGACCATAGTAGAACCATGGAATTTTGGTCAGAGATTGAAATGTGGTAAGGGGGACTAGCATTTTTTGAAAGGAGCGCTTGGACACACCACTGACAATGGTGGGGAAGAGTCGGCTTTCTTCTGCCTTTCCTAAGAGAATGAAATACAAGCCTCCTTGTTTCAGAAAAATCTTGTTTCAGCCCTCTGTGTCTAGAAGGTCTCCTCCAGACCAGGAATCACTTAATGGGACCATCTAATTCTAATTAGACCATCTATCTACACAAAAGGAAGAGCCACATATTTTTTGCCATTTTGTCAACTCTGCTCTAAAAAAAGGGAACATCTTGAAGATATGTATAATGTTGAATTTTCATTTTCAAACAAGAATAAGACAGCATGTTAAAGTCTAGGGGTGGTGGGGCAAGTAAGTAAACCAACCTGCCTGACCTGCTTTGCTTTTTCTAAGTATTCAGTAATAGGATCCGGTTGCATTCGATAATCGAGTCCTGTACCCGTTGGGGAAGTCTGCGTCTCTGGGTCATTAAATGTGCCTACTTTGTTCAGAGTGTATAGGCAGTGTCATTGCAGCCAGAGAAACCTGATCCAATTCCTTCCTTCCCATCTTCTTTGTATTCTTTGTGAAAGTCCTACCTAAGCAGTTGTTTTCAACAAGTATGGCCTCTGGTTAAAGTTTAAGCCAGTACCGAGATCAACTCAGAGTGAAGTGTTCATGCCACTCACTGTTGCCCCGGGCCTAGGGTGCAAAGAGTCGTAAGCCCCAGGAGCAGCCAATTTTGGAGTGCCTTTTAATACCCCAAATTGTATTAACATCAACAGGGATACAGATGGATGCACTGCAATAAACTGGATCCACTTGAGAAAAGCCTTTATTGACTCTCAAGTAAATAATGCACATTTTAAAGGATCTAAATATGCATTTACATAATGTGCTATAATTTTTTTATTGTGTCAACTACTCACACACACATCCATAAGAGATGTTTTTCTCCGTCAAAAATTTGGACTCATCCCATTCTTTGTGCATTGCATTAGCACCATGCCAGACTCATAATATGGCTGTCTCTTCTATAGGGCCTGATCTGCCAGTCTCCAAGTACACTTAGTGAATCATACCAATGGTGTGATTGATTGGTGTAGCTCCACAACACTTTCTAAAACGATTTGGGACTACTCCTTCAAAAACATAGGCACGCTGAAAACATCTAATCAAAGATGAAAGAGACAGAGACAAATAACAGGAGAGACCTCCCCCTCCCACCCCCGGAATTTAGACATGGTTGGAATCTGAAGTCGGAGCTTGAAAGCCAGGAAGAATCTAATGGGTCTCATTGTCCAGAAGAGCGAGCGTGCAGGTTCTCGGAGCATATGTTTTATCATAATATTTAGCAGAACTTAGTGATGTCTGCTGCACAGCGGTTTTCTATTTGAAGAAATTCAAGCTCAGGATCTTGAATGATTTATTTTCTGCAAGTCCGTGGCATGAGAAAGGGGTTGTGCAGGATGACCCTTTGAAATGCAGACTCAGCAACTGTCTGATTTGAATCTACAGACTAAATGACTTCCTGGTACTAATTAAGAACTAATTGATCCTTATAAATCAGTCTTTGTAGGATTAATCCCATACAGTACCATGTGCTCTTAGGTCTGTCTCAAGATAAATGATATCCCAAAGAAAAAAATGAAAAATGATTAAATTGCTTTTAGTGAAATAAAGAAAGGTCTAAATTTAAGTTCTTCATGATTTTCTCTGATCTATTCAGCATCAACAAAAGGAGGGCAGGGGGATTTATACCAAAAGGAGGGCGCATTGTCCAAAGGGGTAGCTCAGTGGCAAAATCCTTTTGACTTATATGCACAAAACCCTGGGTTTGATCCCTGGTACCACAAAATAAAACACGCATGCACTAACTCTTCACCATCCCCTCCCCTTTGGTCCCTGGTTATAATAATAAACAATAATCATAATAATAATGGAAAAATTCCTGCTGAATATTTTCCTGTGCTAATTTTCTTTCACTTCTAACTGTGCAATCTTTGTTCAAATGAATTTCACCCCTTGGCAGCCTTCTCTGGTGGCCACCAGGATTTCGTAATGGAGCGGTCATTCATCACTTTCTGTTAGGCACCTGAAGCAATGTCCCTTTCGTCCTCAAGGTCAGCTTCTGACTTCCCCAGGGGCTGCTGCCAGTCTCGTTGCTCCCATTGTTTGACGTGCTACAAAAGTTGAGTGGATCAGTTTGTTGCGCTCAGTACATGCCCAGCCTCACTTGGGAAGTGCTGCCTTCCTTCTGCATTCAGAAGCTGCAGTCAGATACAAGGTACTAGGTGAAAAAAGTCCCTTGATTTCGCAACACCAACAGCACAATGTGCATAGGAAGAGATGCCCAGAGCCATTTAATTCTTTGTCTTCTGGGATTTCACTCAAGACAGTTGTGATGTTCCAAGATTTAACTTATATCTTATAAAATCCCAAGTCTTACCAGGTTCTCTACAATCTCACTGATTCTTTGGTAGGGGGAAAGATAGGGGAGTTATTGACTAGCTATTGACTGATGTATCCTAAGCCTAGCGTTTGTGCCTGAGAATATTTCTTTGTTGGACAAATTAAAGGCTTCTTGATTTTAAGGGTCCCATCAGGTCCTCTGCAAAACTAGACGGCCGATTTTCCTCCAAACCCCAGCTGCCAAAACTAGAAGTGACAGTCTATGCTGCAAATCTTTAACCATGCCAATCATTGGTTAGAAAGGACCAGAATTCCTGAAGGAATTCCAGTATGGAGCAAGAATACCCAGGGGTCTGATCTGTGGTGAGTGGCGCCATCTTGGTGGCACTCAGCTGTGGCCCAGGGATAGCTGAGGAGGGTGGCCATGTCTTGCTCGGTTAGGTTGCTCTTCAGTTCTGTGTTTCACTCCCAGTGCCTACCCTAATAAAGTCTTATTCCCCTTAATTTGAGACATTCATTTGTTTTCTCTCTGCAGGGAACTCCATTATATTTCAGCCACAGAAAGTGAGGGCAGAGTAGTGCTCTCTCCGCTTTGGGAGTGGAGCTGTTCCTCTGAGGAGAGTGGATATCCCAGTAGTATTACCACACTCGTCTGTTTAACGGCTCTCCTCACGCCGAACTCACCCTTTGTGAGGCTTTACCAGTCTTCCAACTCAAGGGCAAAAGTTCTGTCAGAAAAATTATTAAGCGCCTCACATAAGTTTTTTAACCTAGTCTTTGGGTACCAAGGGAGTGTTTCAGGGTTCAACTATCAGGGAATAATAGTTGTCTGAGGGTCTTATCAGTTTTTGTGGGCAAAGGGCCAAGGGTTTAGACAAGGTCAGTGCCTCTTGGACCTGTGGATTCCTCTTCTCTAACACGTTCTGCATTTCATGCATTTCTGAGTTTGGCTTGGAGATGGCAAAAGAGGTGGGGGGGGGCAAGGAGGTGACCTAAATCCTCCACAAAAAGCGAGGTGCCCAAATCACACAGGTTCATTAAGTGATCATTTACTATAGACTTCAGAAAAATGTTCATCCTGAACTGGTCCCTAGAAACTTCCTTGAAAGGGGTCTGAGAGCTTTAACAATGAATTATTGTCTATGGATAGCTCAGCATGAAAGGGGATCCATATGGGCAAAGTAGAATTTGTCATATGTAATGTCAGTTAAATCAGGTCTAATCTACCCAATACACTTTTTATTGCTTGCTTCATTAAAAGGCTCTTAAGGTAATGAATAATCTTCGACTTCACCAACGATTATTAATGCCTTTATAACTCATGTCCACTGAAAATAGAAAGACAGCTTGAAACTCTATCCTAATCTAAACCTTCATGTTGGTCTTCAAGCTTGAAGGAAGAAAATCTAGGCGACCAGGCCAGTATTAAATTCAATCACCCAAGCAGCTCTCTGAATTGGGTGAAAGGAATTTAAGAAAGGAAGGTGTGTCGGGGTTAGACTCTGTCTGAGAAAAGCTTTCATTCTAACACCCACATTGTCTTCTCCTACAGCAAGTCCACATGCAACACCATCGACTCTTCATTTTCCGGCGTCACCCATCATCCAGCAGCCTGGCCCTTACTTCTCACACCCGGCCATCCGCTATCACCCTCAGGAGACGCTGAAAGAGTTTGTCCAACTTGTCTGCCCTGACGCTGGTCAGCAGGCCGGACAGGTGGGGTTCCTCAATGTAAGGAAACTGCTTTTTCCCCCATTTTAGAAATACTAACTGAATGTGAAAATGACAAGGGGGGACCTTAGGACCTCGTGACATTGCATGCTAATGTTCTGCTGACTGACTGCAGGCAAATGTCATATTTATTCTAGATTGTGGGAAAGTTAACTTGCTCTAAGAGTGATTGGCTGGGGTTTCAAAACAGTGTTTGTGTTAAATTCGCAACTGTCAACTTTATGGGGATAAATCATCGCAGTGTGAACTGTATAACCTTCTACGGTCTGTGGGCTGACAATTCCACCTCATGCATACTAACCCTCAGGCTTGCAGAGTTGACAAAATAGAAATACCAAATAATTTAAAATAATGATTTGGGGGTGGAGGGAGAGGTAGGGGGGAGAAAGGGGCACAGATGTTTCAGATCAACCGAGTTGATATTTTTAAAAAATACAGTCTTCTAACACTTTAGATCAAGTTGACCAGTACTTGAACTCAAGATGCTGGAAGTACAGTTTATTATCGTTTGTTATTTCTGCAAGTAGTTATCGTTCCCACTTATCTTTGTATAAAGCTCAACAGTACTCAATAACTCCAAATGAATTTTCTTTTTTGTTTCCTTAAACCACACAATCACAACCTAAAATATATCCCAAATGTAATTGGAATTCCAAATGTAATTTTTTAAATTAACAATTTTATGACAAGTTAGAACTGAATGCTTCCAGGGCTATTTAATTTAATCCCAGTACCAATAATAATAACAATAAAGAGTACCCAAAAAAAGGGCTACCATAAGGTCAAATTAAATTCATCGTTTCCTTAAAATAACTGCACAGAGCCACGGAGTAGCCCTCATGAGTTAGAAAGTGAATTCACACAGTCCTGCTAATTTCTCCCCTTGCAGAAATACCTGATTCTGCATCTCTGAAACAGAACAGGCAGCTTGGACTAATGTCTGGTGATGTGTTAGCAGATACATTTCTGTCTAGACAACAAATCAATATGGTGCCTTTTCCTTTTTGCTTGTGTATTCATTTGCTTGGCTTATTCTAAAGCATTCAGTTACAGACTTTCAGCCTCCTCCGAGAGAGCACACAGCAAGTTTGCTAGCAAGCAGGCTCATTCCGGTGGTCTCAAAGCAGTCCTACTAAATATCGTAGGGAGTGTTCACAGGGGCACATTGTCTCTGTGGGCCAGTAAGTGTTGGCTTCACAGACAGGGACCACAGGACCTTTCCCATTGAATTTTGATTCAAGACTGTCAACCTGCACGTGAGCTGTTCTCATTGGTGTAAGAGTATCTCTCAACACCACCCTCAAGAAAAACGCTTAGAGAAACCATGAAATGAAAATGCTTAGTGCACCACCAGAAAGCGTCAATTTTTCCATTTCTGGTTTTTGTATCAATAGCCTGGACATCATCCTCGGTAACTCTCAAATGCCCCGTTTTGGTATCTTGCGCAAAATTTCACAGGGCTTTTCATGGTCTCTTTTGAAAAAAACTTGAAAGTGAAATGAATGTTCTTGTGTCGAGGGAAAAATTTTCTTTTGTTGAAAAGCTGTTATTTAGTCGTTCTAACATCAGGCAGCCAAATAAATATGACTCTTATGGCATATGCTTATATAATTTAAATCAGAATTAGAAGTGATATTTTTCCTTAGCAGGATTTTGACAGCTGAATTCTAAAGTTTCTGTGCCTGATGTTATACAATATGTGAAAGAAATTTTTTATGTTCACTTAACATATTTATTAAATGTTATATAATATCAACTTTGAAGAGTGAAAATAAAATATTTTTTCATCCTAGGCATATTTGAAACTTTATTATTTCTACAAATAGACATGATGGAATAATATTGCAGCTTATGAAATACAGGAAATAAGTACTTAATAGTCACAAGAATTATGATGAAGCTCGCAGTCAGAGCAGAATCAGACCATTTTAAGCAAGAGCAAGTTAAGTGACAGGCCCAGAGTTCTCATTGGTGGATCTTTCCAGGTGACCAGAAGCAAAGAAGTAATTCAAGGGCTAAGTTGAGTACAAAGCCTTAAGAATAACTCAGTTAACGCACCCATGTTTCCTTATGGAAGAAGTCAAGCACCCAGACTGGGCAAGATACCAAATGAACCTTTTGTATCAGAGGCAACTAACAGCGAATGTCTGTTTCTTCTCTTTCTTGTGTCTGTTCTACACCCGCCCCCTGCAGCCCAATGGGAGTAGCCAAGGCAAAGTGCACAACCCATTCCTTCCCACCCCAATGTTGCCACCGCCGCCACCACCGATGGCCAGGCCTGTGCCTCTGCCGGTGCCAGACACAAAGCCCCGACCACATCAACAGAAGGAGGTGCGGCCTCCCCCACCTCACCAAGTAAGTATGATTGAGGGCAGGCGTCAGTAATGGATAATGCTCTGGGCCCTTGTATCCACATCCAAGCTTCTCTCCCACACCTAGTTTGCCTAGAGTCCATGGATAGGTGCACAGATCCCAATGGGAGGCTGGGGGTGGTGGGGGGGTGTAAGGAACATGACTTTGCAGAACTAGAACAAAGCTCCAGCCTTCTACCCACTATATCAGCTGTAGGAAGGAGGGTGCTTGGGTGACAACCATTCATCCCAGGGTTGACGTCAAAGTAAAAGCTGCTACACTGTGTGCTTTGCTTGAGTGACTCAAGTGCTATCTTCATGACCATCACATATGGCAGCTACTTGTATGAATTCTTATAAGCCAAAAAGGTCCTCATGCTTCTAGCTTGCCTTCTATTAGCTTCCAGTCCCCAAGCAGTGCACCTGATGACTTATAAAGGTCAGACACTTCACACATCAAATAGGGAAGAAAAGGTTGAGATCAAAGTAACAGTTTTAATATGTGTACATTGAGCATCCGCCAAGAGCCGAGCCTGGCAGGAGATCAGAGCTAGTGACCAGGGCAGTTGTGTGGCAAAGCTTGGCAGAGGGAGGAAAAAGAAGGTAGAATTGGATAGAAAGAGAAAGGGAATCTTGGCTCTTCTGTGAATCATCTGGAAATGTGTGATCAGACAGTCTAGGATTTCAAAACTTTCTTTACGTGATGAGAATGTGTTCTTGATGAGTGAGGAAGAGTATAATATTTGGGTGCTTCCAGTATTTTAGTAATGAGGAAGAGTATAATATTTGGGCGCTTCCACTGTTTTAGTAATGAGGAAGAGTATAATATTTGGGCGCTTCCACTGTTTTAGTAATGGCAAAGGGGTTGCAGGAGTTCAAACCCACGGTTTTGGCTTTTATTGGTATTTGGAACTAAGACAAAAGGGTGTTTGCTGGAGGCAGAGTTCCCAGGGAGGGATAGACGACCTGACTTTGGGAGAAGATGAAATGAGCACCTTCCCCACGGCTCGATGATAGGATCACAGGGTAGGAGGAGATGGCGTGCCCCTGAGGAGAAACTTGAAGTAAGTCTTCAGAGGAAGTAAGACCAGAAACAAGGAATCAACTGAGGAAAAGATTAGAGCAGGCCAGGCAAGAAGTGTTGAATCAAGAATCTGAGCAGTGGAGCCGGAATGATAGTCCAGTGGATAGCGCATTTGCCTGGCATGCGGCCGACCCAGGTTCAATTCCGGCATCCCATATGGTCGCCTGAACATGGCCACGAGTAGTTCCTAAGTGCAGAGCCAGGAGTAACCCTAAGCATCACCAGGTGTGACCCAAAAGGAAAAAAAAAAAAAAAAAGAATCTGAGCAGCAGCAATAGAGGTTGAATTGAGGAGGGCACGATAAAGGAATTTGTAGAGACTGAAGTTTGGGGTCTGAGCAACCCTTAGTATAGTGAAAGATACTTGTATGCACCTCTCAGATCAGCATCAAGACAGACATTGGGCGGGGCAAAGGCCAAAGGGAAGTAGCCTCTGCTGACCGCAAATCTGTTGGATTTTTAACTCTGGGGACTGAATCCAGAGTGTCTCCTGTAGACATAGGGCTGAGGGTTATGCTAGTCTGGGTTAGCTATTTATTATTTTAATCCATGCAGAAGTGGAGGAACTATGGCATGAATTCTAGACTATAGCAACAGAGATCAAGGATCCAGGGGGGCAAATCTCGAAGTACCTGATTCTCTTGGTGAGAGAGACTCTGCTTTTTTTTTTTTTTTTTTTTTGCAAATGAGAAAGTTCTGAGGGTCCATCACTCAGAGAAAACTCTGAGTGAGCTAGGAAGCAAACTGAGCTCATCTACAGATTTTGGGAGCTCAGTTTAGGAAAGATGCTTCTGAGAAGCAAAGATTCCTAAGTATGACCTGCTTTAGTGGGTAGAAAAAGATCCAGACATGGCAGAGATAGAACCATCTCCAAACGCAAGAGATTTCCAGTCACTGGAGACATTGGCTTGTGGAGTGGGAGGCCAATGTGTATGGCGCCTTGTTCATGCCACCGTGTCCCACTTTTCTTTTCTTAGAAGGGCATTGATACATACTCTAAAAGCCACGCAGTAATATTTCCCACTGCTATAATAAACATATCCCAGTCTCCCAGATTAGAGTCTCATGCACCTCCACATAGTTTACAAGACTTCCATTCTAACAATGGAAGTCGAATCTTCTGGGCAAAGGTGGGAATATCATATAAGCTACTGAAGTCTAAAAAGATAGGAGTCCAAATGACCACCTTTTAATTACTAGCTGAGTTTCCCTCAGAATTACAACCTCCTCATCTATAAAATGTGGGTATAATACCTGTGGGGCAAGTTTGAATAAAATCAGGCATGATAACCACCACTTCCAAGTAGAGTATTTTATTATCTGTCTACTGATACTCCATCTAGTGGAATACTTAAGGCTTTGTGTGTGGTAAAATTCGTTTATAAAAACATGAAAAAGTGACTAAAGCCCCTAAATCAGGCTGATCCCCTGAGACCATACTTTGGACTGTGCTTGATGGAATGAATCACAGGGTTCAGTTTAGAAGATACTTCTCTTCTCCAGCCAGCATCAGACATTCCTTCAGCATTATGGTCTTGGCACATCCAAAGCCCGTGGTTATGTGTTATGTGTTCACTAGAAGAGTGTGTAAGGGTTGTTGGAGAAAGGAAAGTATCTGGAGAAATAATTCCAAAGTTTGATATAGGTAAATTGGTACTTTGTTCTTTAATCACAGCCATGTAGACCAAAGAAAATTTTATTAATAGTGTAGCAAGGGTTTTCTCTTCATATGTTTTAGCTCTTATTCCTAAGGTTTAACTGAATTTGCCACAATATATTGATTTGTACTTTCATCATATCATCTACTTTACTAGTAAGACAGTGAGGGTATAGGAGACCTCTCATGTAGAACATAAAGCCCCCTCAAATTAAAAAATCTCAAAACCCAGAGGTTTACACTGACAAGAGATAACAGGTTTCTCAGTCACTCCCCCCCAAAATAAATGACTGTCTTACAGTTTGGTTTCTGAAACAATTGTTCTATAGAATCACTGTATCACTGTATCACTGTCTTCCCGTTCATCATCGATTTGCTCGAGCGGGCCCCAGTAACATCTCCATATGTCCTGTCTCATGCTAGTAGAGCCCAAGGCATCTGCTTGCTCCAGGAACATAAAGAGCCTCAATCCATTCCGGAATGAGGTCTATAATTGTTACTGGTATTTGGCATATATATCAACTACAACACGGGTAGCTTGCCAGGCTCTGCCGTGCAGGTAGCATATTCTTGTAGGCATCTCTAAGTCCAGCATTTATTGATGAACCGTGCGGCCGGGCGCTGATAGGCTGGTCTGCTGGGTGGAGTTCTGACAAGAGAGAAGTCCGGATGTGGAAAATGGTGACCCTTATGATGTGGGGTTCCTCTGGCTTCTTGTGAGGCTCTGCAGGGTGGTGGGCCAGGGCTAGAACCCACCATCCCTCCCGGGCGCCTCGTGAGCGGCTGGTCACAGGGAGAGCCAGTAGCAGCTCTATAGAATACAAGAAAAAAATAGATGGTATCCCCTTATCATTGGCGAATCATTTAATCATAGACAAATGGGCTTTCTAACACTGCAGCCCAGACACACCTCCCCCTTCTATGACCATGGTGGCCTCCCCACACCCTCCCATGGGTCTGCCCTCCTATGCAGAGCTGATGATAATGCGGAGGCCCAGAGGATTCCATGCTTTTGCCAGCACCTGTCCTGCTGAGAGAAGGCAGGGAAGGAGCAGGACAAATCACATCCAAATTCTACTTTCTAACCCAACACATCCTAAAAGTAGTCAGAGACCAAAGAGGGTCAAGAGTCTATGGAAGGGAACAGATATTAAGATCGGAGGAGTCCCCTCTCCCATCTCTTATCTCGAACTACCACCTCCTCATATTGATTCATTTCTTCAGTCTTCAGCTCTTGAGTACTTGTCTTGTGCCAAGAACTGAGTTAGCTGTGTGGAGCACAGTAAAAATAGTCAGTCCCTACTCCAAAGCTATGTGAGCTATGTCGAGGGGAGACAACTGGTAAACCTGCAGTTGACATGGCTGTACAGGGATAGAGGGGTACTTAGGTGCTACCAGAGACTCTGGAAGGAGTCTGGCCCATGTGTGGGGTCTCAGGTAAAGGTTGTTTGGAGGGGATAATGTCAAAGCTCTTGAGCAGGGAATAACATTCTCTGTTGCAAATGTGAAAGAGAAACAACTTTCCTTCTGAAAAACCAGCTGGCGCTGGGCGGGGTGTTCAGGATCTAAAATTGGATTACCCTTGTATAAAAGATTTAGGGCCAAATATATAGTTTCATAAATTAGGTGCTTTCCTAAAAATTAAAACCAGAAAATGGTGGGGTCCTGTTTATCTTTGTCAGTTTATTAGTACTCACGTTAGCAAGAAGTAACATCACGGCAGGGTATTAGGTACAGATGTTCAGCATCCCAGTGATCTATCTGAAAGCGAGGCTCTTTCAAACCACTAATTGTATAACATAGCAGAGCCTTTTCTATGCAAAGCTTTGAAATGGCTTGCTATCAGGTAAGACTTGACAATGAAAGATAGAAATGATGCCTGGGGTCTCGAAGTGCCTGGCTTTCTCTGAGTTCCAGCTCTCTTCCCTGTCACTGGGAATCACACCTCTCCTCTCTCCCACAAGTAACTTGTCAGGATGAACTAGGGGACAGATGTGCTGTGCTGTAGACAGTTAAAAGGCCCAGGCATCGTTCTTAATATCCTCTTATAATAAAATACAAATGCATGCTGGCCCAAAGCAGAGTATGTATTTTTAAACTAATCAGTTGCCTCTGGCACCAATACTTAACTTGCAGCTGTGACCAAGAAAACAGGGCTCAGGCATATTGGGGGTGGAGGTGGGGCAATAAATACATTTTAATGGGAAAAATTCTTACCAGTGGCCTGGAAAAACAAGGGAGTGGGAGTGGAGAGCACAATTCTGCTCTCAAGGAGAACTTTGATGTTGGTGATTTATTTGGAGAAAGAGTGATAGATGGCCTCCGATTTCCTTCGGGCATCTATGACCAAAAAGAAAAGAAGAAATAACCAGTAAGAGTAATTTGCAACTGGGGTGTTCCCAGCCCACTGATGAACTACTTTGTGGGTTTTGTTGCCCAGGGAGAGCCAATCCCTTCTTTTCACTCATTCAGTCAATAGTCATTGACTGTTGTCAAGGAGCATCCTAGGTGCTCAGATTCTGTAGGAAATAAGAGGTTAAAAGCCCTTATCCGTTGAAGGTGGAAGAAATCCAACAGATCAAACAGCAAGTGTGCTCAGTAGGTGAGATATAAGGTGTTGACGAGTGACTGCTGGGGAAGAAAAGGAAGCTTGGAGCGGTCACACGTGGAGATGGGCTAAAGCCACTTCACGGCAGTCAGAGAAAAGCAACTAAACTAAGACCTGCTCCTAACTGTAGGAAAAGCCATGAGCGGGAGAGAGAACAACTCTCCAAGCAGAAGGAATGGTGAAGGGTAGCGTGCCCCACAGGAGAGGCTGCGAGGAGACTGTTGTGGGGAGAACGGTGAGTGAGTGAGCTGGGAGAGGTGGCCATGCTCGAGAGGAGGCCATGTTCGAGGTCTGCTTTGGGCCAGCATGCATTTGTATTTTTATTATAAGAGGATATTAAGAACGATGCCTGGGCCTTTAACTGTCTACAGTTAAAAGGGGTCCTCAGATGAGGCTGAGACGCTCTTTGTTCTTGGTGGCCATCAGAAGGATTTGGGCGTTAACGAGTGAGAGAGTAAGAAAGGGGCAAGGTAAGATTCTGCCACACTTCAGCCTTTAAGAGCCCTGCAGCCATCACCCCTGCGATATTTTCTAATCATGGGAGTAGGAGCTTTCTAAATATGAAGGAAGAGTGGCGATAACATGTAGACATTCGAAGACTTTATTGAGAGAAAAAAAATTGGAGGAGGAAAGAACTAAAGCAGGGAGATTCGTTCTTTTGTTTGTCTTCTTAAAACTCATTATCTTGAAGGTCTTCTGCACACCAGCCACTGTTCTGGCATGTCTGAGATGCAAAAGTAAACAGAACAAACACAATTTCCCTGCTTGTGGATAAGGAATCGCCTAAGTTTAAGCTAGTTAGTGACCATACAGAGCAATAGGGAATAATTAAACAGGGAAGGCGTGAGGTCATGGGGGAGGTCATTCAGAGGAGAAAACTTCCAGCCATACCACTGTGAGGGGAAGGGGAAGGCAGTAGTTAGTAGTAGGATACAGGATTCACTGACGTCTTAGGTATGGGTTGAGAGGATAAGGGATTTTTCTCTTAGGAAGAAGTGTTGTGTGAGGAGTGGATATTGGATTTGGCTGGGCCAAACTGTATTTGAGATGCCCCTCAGTTATCTTATTGGGGAGATCGATGATTCTAACATCTACCTAGCGCACCGCTTTGCAAGTCACTGAATGTCCTTTCATCCATGGAGATGGGACTCTTTCAACATTAACGAAACCAGTGGAGGGTCAGAGAGATCGTATAGGAGGTGACTCCACTTGACTTGAATCCAGCTAACTCAGGTTTAATCCCCAGGACTGTGGTCTCTGAGCACAGAGCCAGGAGTAGTCCCCAAACACTCCCCCAAAAAATAACCAAGTGGATATTTTTTTAGATTCCTGAGAAAAGAGCCAGAATGGGGGAAAACTCATGTTTGGGTCTATTTGTGATATGTTCATTCAGGACGCACTATCTTTTTCCTTAATTGTATTGTAAGGTCCAATTTTTATATAATAGGTTAGCAACAAGATTATACTATAAAATGGACTTTTCCAGAAAAGAAATTGAAGATTGGTATCATAGCCTGGAAATTTAATGAAAGGTTTAAAAATGTTTCTGAATGAAGGGGGCCTGAGTGATAGCACAGCGGGTAGGGCATTTGCCTTGCACACAGCCGACCTGAATTTGATCTCTGGCATCCCAAATGGTCCCCTGAGCACCATCAGGAGTGATTCCTGAGTGCAGAGCCAGGAGTAGTCCCTGAGCATTGCTGGGTGTCACCCAAAATTTTTTTAAATGTTTTTGAATGAAAAGGAAACATAAAACTTGCATAATTTCCTTTTTAATTAATTTGGAGCACAAAAGACTCTAAAACTCTTAAATTCTTATGCTTATTTGCATTAAATAAGAAAAAACATTTTTTATTCCTTCTTAGTCATGAACTTTTGATATTTTTAACTCAAATTTTATAAAAGCATCTAATAGCAAGTTTCCTTTATTATTTAACTTTATATTTCAAATAACTCTTATTCAGAGCCATCATACAAATAGGGAGTCTATTTTTTTCTCTTTGAAATAGGGTCAAACATAACAATTATCAGTGACTTGATTTGAAATTTTATTTATTTATTTATTTATTTATTTATTCTTAATTTGTTGCTTTTGGGGTCAGACCCGGCTATGTTCAGGGGTTACTTCTGGCTCTTCCCACAGGAATTACTCCTGGCTGAGCTCAAGGGACCATATGGGATGCTGGGGGATCGAACCTGGGTCAGCCACGCAAGGCAAATGCCCTACAGGCTGTGCTATCACTCCGTACTTCTTGGTTAGCAAAGCCTACTGGTTTTATTTATTTATTTTTATTGTTACAGTTTAGGTTATAGGGTTACAACAGTGTTGATGATTTTAGTGTTGGTGTCTGGATCAGAGTGATAGGTAGGGTGCTCGGCTTGCGGCTGATCAGTTTTGTCCTTGGCACCAAATATGGTCCATCATGTACAGCCTGGAGTGATTTCTGAGCGTAGAGTCGGAGTAAGCCCTGAGCACCACTGGGTGTAGCCCTAAAACCGAAACAAACCCAAAGAAGTAGTGTTGATATACAGAGTCGCTGCCGCACACCTGCCACTGAAGTGTGCGCGACCCTCGCCGTGCTGTCACCCCCTGGTCCAGCCTTCCCTCCCACGGCTCCCGCCCCTGTTCTTTGGGGATTGGCAGCCACGGTTTTGGCATATGCTGCCACTCCCCTGGGTCCCCATCCACGAGCTCCAGAGCCCCATCCGCTCTCCCATGTTCCTTCCAGTCGTTCCATTCTGCCTCGTTGAGACACAGGGCCTTCCACTCTCTCTCCTGCCACCGTCGTGTGATGGAACAAATTATAAAGCAAAGCCGTTTGCCCACGCATGTCTGAAATTGATAACAGCAACCAAGTGTGGAGCTTTTTCTACTGGGTGAGACACTTAAAAGTTGTTTTTGCGTGCAGGAACCTGTTTTTATCCTCATTGCAGTCCCACAAAGCAAGCATTCCGCCTAATTGAGAAAGACAAGGCAGGCACGGTGAGATAAGATAACTTCCTCGAGGTCAGTCAGACAGGTGTAGGGAACATTCTCCTTGACCAGCCTCTTTGAACTTGAGTCCAGACACTGGCTTTGCACCTTATCAGAATCTTTGATTTAGCCCAAAAACGACATAGTTTTACAGCAGAAACTCTGTAGCAGAGGTTAGAAGATGTTAGTGATCATTTTCCTTTATTATGAATTGCTTTCTATGACCATGAGGATTTCGTATTAGCAGGGGAGCAGGGCAGAAGGTTGTGGTAGGGAGAAGATAAATAATAACACAGAAAGCCAAAACACGGGCAATGTTTATAAAGGAAGTGTTCCCTTATTTCCAGAGCTCGGCAGAGTTTAGGCTGTTGACAAATGCTTAGAAAATTAGTTTCTGGATTTTCATCCAAATAATGACACATCTCCTTTCTGCTAATCCTTTTGTGTCCGTATAACATATTGTTTTAATCAGTAATTAAATTTAGAGGAAATATTTCAATGATATGTCATATTTACACAGTTTTTAGATGACATAAGGACCATCTTTCAGAGAAAAATTGGTGAATATTTACAAGACAATAAAAGAAGAAGTTAGTGGTTTCGTTTCACAAAATGCTTTTTTCTTTCCTGATGCGGGGGTTTCCACAATTCTTTTTCATTTAAGTTTAGGGGTTGGGCATGTGGAACAGTAGGAAAGCTTGTTCCTTACAGGTGTGAGACCCTGGGTTCAATCCTTAGGAATAAGTTCATATTCAATAAAACTCACCCTTTGGCATTCAGTTCTTTGACTTTTTGCAATATTATAGATTCCTTCAGCCAAACACCACAGACAAATTCCAAAGAAGTCTGTCCACATTTTTGCTATTTCATAAGTGAATATCTGATGTTGTAAATGCCAGCGACCTTCTTTTACTGTGATCTATTTCCACATGATATTAATTCTTCTATCAGTGCCTCTGCTTTCACTTATATGCTTATACTTAATCACCTCTGAAGAAACTGAGGCACATTAAATATATGCCTATTTATATCTGTATTCACTTGATTTTTAAAAAATAGTTGAGCATAGTGACATTTTTGCATTAGGCGAGGGAAAACTGTTATTCAGTAAAGTATATTTTAGCCATCCAGAAAAAATGAAATTCCTCACACCAAAATAGATTCCAGCTGGAGCAAAAAAAAAGAAAGAATTATACAAATGTTAAACCTTAAAAATACCACAAGGCAAATTTTGTTTTGATTATTTGGGACCCAGGAAGGCCTTTCTAAGTAATATCCCCCAAAAATTCCATGAGAAGAAAGATTGATAAATTCTATTCTAAAGGCATCAAAAGTGTATGTATAGGCATCACACCATAAATGCAAAAGACAAAAGGTAAAGTGGAGAATATGTTTAGAATGTGGCATAAGTCTAAATTGAGTAAGTACACATGTATATATGTAATATGTGTAACTATATGGAGGTGTAAAAAGTAAAGTCCAACTGTTTAATAGAAAAGGCGCAAAAAACAGAGAATTTTGAAATTTGTCTCATTCAGGTAGCATAAATGCAAGACAAAGGAAAACAAGGGTACTGCTCCCTTATCAGATTGCAAAGGTCAAGTAGTACCCACTCCTGCTATGCTGGTAAAGACGTGGAAACTTTTCATACTCCCCTTAGACAGCTAAAGGATTCAAAAATTGGTTTAACTTCTCCAAGGACAATTTACTGTTGTATAGATGGAAAAGTACATGTAAAATATATATATATATGACTCCTCTATAATTTCATAGAATCCAATTAGAAATTATACATATTGTTGGACATGTCAACAAAGATTTACTCAAGTCTCCACTGCAGTATGGATTAAAATAAACAATTGGTAATAGCTTAAATATCCACTAATATGGTATGCACTTTAACCCCTTAAAAAAAGAGGACCACTCTATGAATTCATGGAACAGTTTGAGTACTTGGGTGCCAGGAAGTTTGTAGAGTAGTGAGAACTCGAGCCAGCAAGCAAGGCCAGGGCGTGACACGCTCTGTTGGGAGGGTGGGACCTGGTCTGTTGGGGTGATGGTTTGCTCCCTTATCCAGTGAGAATGACGTAGTCCTTTTGAGTTTGAGAGCTTTTACCATCAAATACAGTGACTTTTAAAGTTTTTTTTAAAAAGGTATCTAGTATCTTAAGCTAACTTATTCACACATAGGCAGAAGGTGGGGTTGGGGTTGGGCCGTTCATAGAATTCTTAGGAACACTTTTGCATCCAGAATTTTGGTGCAGTTACCTGGAAGATTGGGTGTGAGGGCATCAGGTTGCGCTCCTGGCGGCTCCGAGGGGGACCAGGCTTTGCTGACAGGGAGCCACGAGTTAAGCATGAGGCATTTCCATTCTCGGCAGCTGCTGACTGGCCACACTATCGGCTTGAAGGTCTCCAAAGTCCAAGTGTGCACATGCTGCCTTAAAGCACGTCTTTTCGTCCCTCAACACCTCAGAGTCCCCGAGGACTTCGAAAATGACCGATGAACAGAGGCAGGAGTAGCACCTCAGTACTGCCCCTGAGTACTGCCCTCCACACACACACACACACA